>JBBPBX010000957.1:101499-113160 GCA_038048925.1 Garcialebias charrua | reverse complement strand
AATCCAAGGGAACTGCCCCCGATGTCCACGCGATATTGCAGAGTCGCGTAAGCCAACACAACCCTACAACATCCAGAGCCCTAAGGAACTCCGGGCGAATCTCATCCACCCCCGGAGCCTTGCCACCGCAGAGCTTTTTAACCACCTCGGCGACCTCAGCACCAGAGATCGGAGAACCCGACCCAAAGTCCCCAGGCTCCGCTTCCTCAGTGGAAGACGTGCCAGTAGGATTGAGGAGGTCTTCGAAGTATTCCGCCCACCGACTCACAACATCCCGAGTTGAGGTCAGCAGCACGCCACCCCCACCATAAATGGTGTTGGTCTCGTACCTCTTTCCCCCCCTGAGACGCCGGATGGTGGACCAGAATCGCCTCGAAGCCGTACGGAAGTCATTCTCCATGGCCTCTCCGAACTCCTCCCACGCCCGAGTTTTTGCCTCAGCAACCACCCGAGCCGCATGCCGCTTGGACTGCCGGTACCTATCAGCTGCTTCCGGGGTCCCACAAGCCAAAAAGGCCCAATAGGACTCCTTCTTCAGCCTGACAGCATCCCTCACTGCCGGTGTCCACCACCGGGTTCGAGGGTTGCCACCACGACAGGCACCAACAACCTTGCGGCCACAGCTCCGATAAGCTGCCTCGACAATAGAGGCGCGGAACACGGCCCACTCGGACTCCATGTCCCCCGCCTCCCTCGGAACGTGTTCAAAGCTCTCCCGGAGGTGGGAGTTAAGGCCGAGATACAGTGAAGCAGACTCCGTATACGCGCGTATACGCCCGTATACGCGCGTATACGGAGCCTCTGCTACAGCTCGGCTGATGTTCTCGTGTTTTCGCTCCAAATTCTACGTCATTTCCTCCGTACCGTCACTTCCGATCGTCACTTCCGGTAGTTTTTCGCTCCACGGAGAGGACTCAACTGAGCTCGCTGATTGGTCACTTTGACACGCCTACTGAAATGATTGACAGATTTCAGTCAGCTCAAAGTGAAACCTATCGTGAGCAGCTCGCTCAGACTTCTGCGGTGTTCTGATACGGTCTTTCTACTATATATGTTATAAAAAGTTCTCTCAGAAATAAAAATAATAACAGGGAGTGCTTTTCCTGCAGCCCACAGCCCACCACAGCCCACCAGGGAATATATAAAACATCGCGCACCCAGGTAGGACCTGAATTCATTCATTTCATTCATCGAGTGAACGGAGGAAGAAGCGGTTACTTGACTTTAGGCAAAAAAACAAAAGAAAAGGCCCGATCAGCGATAAAAAAGAGGAATTTATTTCATTTGTGTAACATACAAAACAGTCCGGAGCCGGGGAAGTTTAGGTCAGACACCGCGCATCGCGTATGCGAATCGCGTATGCGTAGTAAAAAAATACCTTTGCGCGTACTTGCCCTGAGGGGCTACGCGGGGCTACGCTGCGTACGGGGCATACGTACGCTGCGTATTGGCGTATCGTGAGGACGCGCGAGTGTATCTCGCCCTTTAAAGCTCCGTCTTACGGGAGACTCTGCCAGACGTTCCCAGCAGACCCTCACAATACGTTTGGGTCTGCCAGGTCTGACCGGCATCCTCCCCCACCATCGGAGCCAACTCACCACCAGGTAGTGGTCAGTTGACAGCTCCGCCCCTCTCTTCACCCGAGTGTCCAAGACATGCGGCCGCAGATCAGATGAGACGACAACAAAGTCGATCATCGAACTGCGACCTAGGGTGTCCTGGTGCCAAGAGCACATATGGACACCCTTATGCTTAAACATGGTGTTCGTTATGGACAATCCATGACGAGCACAGAAGTCCAATAACAGAACACCACTCTGGTTCAGATCAGGGGGGCCGTTCCTCCCAACCACACCCCTCCAGGTCTCACTGTCATTGCCCACGTGAGCGTTGAAGTCCCCCAGTAGAACAAGGGAGTCCCCAGGAGGCGCACTCTCCAATACCCCCTCCAAGGACTCCAAAAAGGGTGGGTAGTCTGAGCTGCCGTTTGGTGCATAGGCACAAACAACAGTCAGAGCCCGTCCCCCCACACGTAGGCGAAGGGAGGCTACCCTCTCGTTCACCGGGGTGAACCCCAACGTACAGGCACCAAGATGGGGGGCAACCAGTATGCCCACTCCTGCTCGGCGCCTCTCACCAGGGGCAACTCCAGAGTGGAAGAGTGTCCAACCCCTCTCAAGGAAACTGGTTCCAGAGCCAGAGCCATGCGTTGAGGTGAGTCCGACTATTTCTAGTCGGAAACTCTCAACCTCACACACTAGCTCAGGCTCCTTCCCCACCAGAGAGGTGACATTCCATGTCCCAATGGCCAGCTTCTGTAGCCGAGGATCAGACCGCCAGGGTCCCCGCCCTCGGCCACCACCCATCTCACATTGCACCCGACCCCTTTGGCCCCTCCCACAGGTGGTGAGCCCATGGGAAGGGGGACCCACGTCTCCTCTTCGGGCTGTGCCCGGCCGGGCTCCATGGGTAAAAGCCCGGCCACCAGGCGCTCGCCAGCGTGCCCCACCTCCGGGCCTGGCTCCAGAGTGGGGCCCCGGTGACCCGCGTCCGGGCGAGGGAAAACTTAGTCCATTTATTTCACTCATCATAGGGGTTTTTGGGCTGCACTTTGTCTGGTCCCTCACCTAGGACCTGTCTGCCTTGGGTGACCCTACTAGGGGCATGAAGCCCCTGACAGCATAGCTCCTAGGATCATTTGGACACTCAAACCCCTCCACCACGGTAAGGTGGCAGCCCAGGGTGGGGATTGATCAATCAGTGTGATTAGTATCAATCAAATTCCTATAATTTACTCGTCAGCAGATTTAAAATTAGGGACAACAGAAACAAGTAAATAAGATGACATATTACTTATCCCTGAAGGTTCTTTGGCTTAAAGTTCTGGCTTGGAGATAAAGAAAAAGTTTAGTAGAGAAGGAGGAAAAAATGGAAGTTATTTAAGGAGTGAGTTAAAACCAGATAGCAGCACATCCTCAGGTTGGCCTCAGCTGGACTCCGGTGCATCCACGTTTAGTAAACAATCACTCATTACCTTTGAAGATCGTCCTTCTGATAAGAGAGGGTTTCCAGACGTAGACAAAAACGGTTTGTTTGTCCAGTAAATGCCCAACACCCAGTCGCCGGCGAGTTTACACTCTCTGTGTACCAGCGTCCATGTCAAACCAAGCCAGAGTGATGGCAAATAATTCCGGTTGGAGATTCACTCAAAGTTTGGAGCTGTAAAGCTCGAGGCGGACTAAGAACTAGCATGTTATTAGCCCTTACTGAAAAACGATGATCTTTAGCGCTTGACCAAACGTCCGACAGCTAAAAGAGAAAGTCATACTTCTCAACTTCCTCTAGCACTGAAAGTTCCAGGAAGCTTAGAACTTTTAAAAGAATCTGATGTCAGTGACTTTCTTCTTCTCGATTGGTCATTTCAATCAGGGAATGGGAGGAGATTTGTTGACGTCAGGTGAACGTCAGAAAGCAATGTTTAGAAAACAGTGAAGCAGACTGTTTTGAGAACAGAGAAAGAATGTTTTTAGAAACAGACAGAAAGGAGTCGCCAGTGAAATGAATATCTGATTAAACTGTTATTCTCATTTCTAGACAAAACTGAGAGTTCAGTCTGACACATACTTTGAACTTAGGCATAGTTCTTTGACTAAGACATATTGAAAAAATATACCAGCATAGTAATGATCATTCACATATTAAGAAATACACCAGCATATTAGAGTGACAACTCATGCAAATAACAACTGATCATAAATTGACAAAAGTTATTCTGTTGATTATATCTGATTGTATCTTAATTAGACCAAAGTAAACGAATAAGAGAGTCTCTTGTGATAAAATCAGTGTTCTGTGTTTCACTGAGAGATTCAGTGAAAAGTGTTTTAATACAGTTTCCAGAGAGACGAAGGTGTATCATTACAATAGAAACATTTCACCCTCCATCCGGAGGGCATCATCAGTCAGAGGAGTTCCAGCAAACTGTTTCCTCACCAAGCACTAAACACCTTAAGTGGACCAACCAGTTTGCTGGAGCCAAGATGGTTTCTGGAGGCCATCCTGTCCCTCGTCGACTCCTCCTAGGCAGGCAGCCACAGCCAAAGTGGTTCAAGACAAGGAAGTTCATGCTCAATAATCCAGGTACCAAATCCAATAATTCTTAGTCAAGTCATCTGGATGGAGGTGTAGCGTCCGCAGGAACTCAATAACCACACCGTGTCGCTTCGTGCACCAAACTTTACTGAGCTCAAAACCCCCCACACACACACATTTACCCCATGCCGTAAAGCATCTCTTAAAGGCACAGTAACATGTCGTAACAAACAGAGCACACCATTACAGACCCAACAAACACATTAAACACTGTGATTTCTGAACACAACATTTTCCCCCCTTCACCCCCCTTGAAAACATAACACTTTGCAAAGAATAACAGATTAAACTGGGCTCAATAAAACACAGATTAACAGATCTTCAGTAACACAATCACCCTGTCACATAGTCCCCAAGCCAGACAGGCGGGGCCCTCAGTCTCTGGGGCCGTGCTGGCTGCTGAGTGGAGTCGGGCAAAGCTGGTGGAGTATCCCCCACCCGAAAAGTCATTGGCCTAGGCTGCCAACCCATTGCCGTTGCTGGGGTCAGCGGTGAAACAGATGCTGGTGGAGCAGGTGCTGGTGGGGCAGATGCTGGTGGGGTGATGACCCTGTGCAGACGATTTGCGTGCCAACGACTCCCATTTTCCAGTCTGTATGTGGCCGGCCCCAATTGCTTAACCACCCGCAGTGGCTCTGACCAGAATGATTTCAGTTTATTTCTCCGATGAAGCCGTTTGATCCTGACCCAATCCCCTGCAGCCAGTGAGGGGGTCTGCACTCGGTGCGTGGCATCAAACCTCTCTTTCATCCGGGCCTGCGAACCCTTCACCTGAGCTCTGGCTTTCTGGAGCTCTGGGCTCCCACGTGCAGGAGCTGGCTCAGCTCTCAGACAGTCCAGGGGTTGCTTCAGTTCGCGCCCGATCATCAGCATCGCCGGTGAAACTCCTGTAGTGGGATGCTTGGATGCCCGGATGGTCAAGAGGGTTTGGTTGAGAGCGTCGCTGTATGTTCTCCCCTCCTCCAGACAGGCTCTGAGTCCATTTTTGAGAGTTTCATTGAGTCGTTCCACACCACCATTGCTCTCTGGGTGATAAACTGCTGTCCTGATGTGCCTGATGGAGCGTAGTGTGAGGAACTCTGTGAACTCTGCTGAGGTGAACTGGGCCCCATTATCCGTCGTAACAACACTGGGAAGGCCCCAGCGTCCAAACAGGTTGTCCAGGCGGTCTATGATGGTGTGTGCAGTGATGGAGCTCAGTTGACAAACCTCAGGCCACTTCGAGTGAAGATCATGAACAACCAGCAGGTAGCGAGCGTGAGCAGGTGCCCCCTGAAGTTCCCCACAGATGCCGACCTGAATATGTTCCCAAGGTGAAAGTGGCCAAGGGGTCGGGGTGAGAGGGGCTGTGGCAGGCTCACTCACAGCAAAGCCCAGGGCGAGGAACAAGTCTAGGCCCATAATGTTAGCTCCCTTCCGGGTGATGCAGAACTTGGCGTCAGGCGTAAATTGCTGATCATACTGGACAGGGAGGCGGACCACGCCCAGAGTGTCGATGGGAGAGTGACCGTAGCCCAACAGGGTTGTAGTGGCTGCTTCCAGGGGTGTACGGCTGAAGAAACGATCATACGTGCTTTTATTTAAAATTGACACTTTGGCCCCTGTGTCCACGAGGAGCGAGACGTGAGCTGCGCCCACGCGACATGTGCAGAGCTTGAACGATGGCTGCAGAGTCTGTACAGTGTTAATGGGAACCACAGTAGTATCCTGGCGAGCAGGAGAGGAGCGGCAGCAGCGTGCAAAATGATTCAGTTTATCGCATTTATGACAAAGTTTCCCATGTGCAGGACATGACTGGTCTCTAGTTGCATGGTTAGAGGAGCCACAGTTACCACAGCTCCTGGCCCCCCTCCTGCTGGGCCCCCTGTCCACTCTCTGCACATCCCAGCTGCCACTCGGCCAGTCAGCCCCCTCCACAGCCTCTGTGTGATAAACGGCCGATGTTGATGACGTCACTGGTTCGTGCGCCGCGCGGGAGAATTTTCGCGCCTCTGTTAGTGCTGTTTCAAGCTGCTTTCCAATAACCAGAGCGCCCGCCAGCGTCATGGAGTCTGGTTCAAGCAAAAGTCTCTCCCTCAGTTGGTCACACGACGTCTTTTCTATCAGCTGATCAACTATGAGTCCATCTTCTAACGCCCCAAACTCACAGAGTCTAGCCAGCTCTCGTAGTGCTGAGACGTAGTTGGCTACAGACTCACCCGGTCGCTGCGTCCTCTGACGAAACTCGAAGCGGTTCATCCGCCGGCTCCGCCCGGAGCTGAAATGAGTCCTCAGTGCAGCTGTGGCCGTGGCGTATTTATTGTCCGCTAACGTGAGCGTGGCGAGGATTCTCTGACCCTCCTGGCCCAGACAATGGCGGAGGAGCGCGCACTTCCTCGCTTCCGCCAGTTCAGTGTGTCCCAAAGCCAGCAAGTAGTCCTCAAACGCTGTCAGCCATCTGTCCCACGGGACGGCTGGGTCGCCGGGGACAGGGAGGAAAGGTGGCGGTGGTGGTAACGCGAGTCCGGACATCCTCGTCTGCCAAAATGTAGTGTCCGCGGGAACTCAATAACCACACCGTGTCGCTTCGTGCACCAAACTTTACTGAGCTCAAAACCCCCCCCACACACACATTTACCCCATGCCGTAAAGCATCTCTTAAAGGCACAGTAACATATCGTAACAAACAGAGCACACCATTACAGACCCAACAAACACATTAAACACTGTGATTTCTGAACACAACAGGAGGGTGAAACGTTTCTATAAAAAAATTAACTTTCCAGATGACCCGACTGAGAATTATTAGACTTACCTTTTTACTCCGTATTCTCCGGTGTATAATACGCACTTTTATTGCTCATTTGAATATCCTGCGTATTATACACCGAAGCGTATTATCTATGGATTTTTTCCCATATTTTTAGACCCATATTTAGCTCTGATTCGCCGTTTTTCATTTTGGCCAAAAATGGTGCAGTAACAGTTTTGGCCGCTATGTGCGCTAATGCGCCCTGTAGTCTGTTTACCTGCAGACTGTAGCTGGAGGCGTATCCTGTTATTCGTGTATTCTATAAAACCCATCACCCCCGCCAAATCACTGAGAGAGAGCAGGAGAAATCAACTACACATTCGAGAACAAAGAGAGAAAATGCCACCAAAAAGAAATTCGTATACTGCAGAATTTAAGCTGCAGGTAGTTTTATTTTAATTAAATTCAGCTGTACATTACAAATTAAGTCATCTAGAGACTTCTTTTAATTTTGTTAGTTTAAATGTCATCAAATGAATAACCTTGTGTGTTACTTGTATAAGCATTATTGCATCCAATGTTTGATAGTCATCAAGACTGTTTAATTCAAACTGTTTAAATTCATGCTGAATAGCAAATGTTATTCCAAAATGTTATTCATGAAGGATTTCTCTTCTCAAACCTGCAGTGAAGATTCAGTGACACTGTTTATCTCATTTTAGTTTGAGCTCAGGACAATCTCCTCAGAAGAGACTTTTGTTTTTGTCCTAATTAATAATCAGATGAATAATATCTGTTTTTGCTATTATCATTAACATAGGTCCCATATGTGATGCTTTAATGACGTTGTTTTAACCAAACCAACAGGTTAACAGTGTTGTGTGTAGTGTTAAGATCAGTTTTTATCATAAAATGCTGACATCTGAAACTAACACTTTATCTTTCTGACAATTTGTAATGTTTGATTCAAATTAAAAGTAATAAAAGTATTACTGTCCCTTCAGGAATAACTCCCAAAAAGTTCATTACTGAGAGTTATCAGAGAAGTGTTTCTGAGGTCACGGTTGTATCACTGCAGTTTCAATGGGTTTGGCGCCATCTAGTGGCCATAAAAAAGACTGTCACGGCAGCGCGTATTATACACCGAAGCGTATTATCTACGGGTTTTTCTGATTTATTTCCCAAAATTGGCCAAAGCGTATTATACACCGGAGCGTATTATACACCGGAGAATACGGTAAGTCTGGAGTCTTATTCTCAGTGCTACTACTCTACGATCTCTACTGCAAATATGACAATTTATACAATTCACATAAATGTTTATTTAAAAAATTCTCAGATCAAAATATAGTCCACACAGATCAAAAATAAAAATGCTTAAATAATCAAGCTGCGCCAAAGGTAACAATAACTTTTGCATCAGCAACATGTGAAAATGCAAAGAGAGCATTCTTAGCTGGGCTACTATTTCACCCTGGAAATATTCAAGCACTTTTTGATGTATATTTGATTTCTTCTCAATTATATAATTTTAATATAAAAAAATTAAAGACAACAGGATCAAGATAAAGTGGGACAAATAAAAAAAGTCAAAAAAGGTTCTTCTGTTGCTTTGTTTTAAAGGTATTGTGACATGATGTTGGAAATTTGCATATTTGTCACAACTTATTTATCTTATATCATTCATCTATGTTCGTTTTTGCAAAATAAATTATAAATATATTAAATTTTCATTACAAGTTATGGTAATTTTTTCGCTGTGATACGCCCCTAGAAATCCAAGAATTTCCGCATACGTCATCCGTGATGTGCCCTTGGGAAGGCACTGCTCCAACGCGCATGTAAATATTAATGGCGGAGCATGTAGAATCAGACGAGTGCAGCATTTCTAGTGTTGATCTAAGCGATTTGTCTTCAGTTTTGAAAGGTGAAGTTAGTTCTGGTGATGAACAAGAGCCAGCAGGTTTTAATTTAGGTATTCAACCGTATTTACAGGTAGTCCCCGATTTACGAGCGCTCTGATCTACGAGGTTCCGGACTTACGAGCTGGCGAATTATTGGAAAAAACGCAAAAAATACTGAGTTTTCCTGTGTTTTTTCACCACAGTTCGTTAGCTAAACATGTGGACACACGTTTCCGATCATTTTTATGCACTCATAAGCAGTTTTTCGATGAAAAACGAGTGTTCGTAGTCGCGCTAGCAAAACCGTTCCAATTTACGAGCGAAATTCCGGACTTACGAGAAGCGTGGCGGCCGTTCCAAATTACGAGATTTCCGGTTTACGAGCGCCTCGTTGTAACGGATCTCGCTCGTAAATCGGGGACTACCTGTATATGAACCTTACCATTCAGGAAAAGAGTCTGAACCGACACTGCAGAGGAGGGAGGATTTTAGGCAGGAAAAGTCATGGAACCCGATCTATCTCGTTTACAGAGCACTGATTGGAATTTTTTTAATTAATGTATCTAATAATTATTCAACATTAATTATAGTTTAAAAATATGAGTACCTTTGAATTATCTGTACTTTTTTAACATTTATCTTAACATGAAAAACATCATTCTTATTTCCACAGATGTAATGTGCATGTGTAAGTACACTGAATGTTCACTATATCTTGAGAGAATATTAATAATAATAATAATAATGAATTCAATTTATAATGCACTTTTCATTAATAAAAATCTCAAAGTGCTATGAATTATGAATTATCACTTCAAAAATGAATTTTCAGTGAAATTCTGTCTGAAATACATCAGTGCATTTAATGATTACTGCTTACTTACTTACTGCCTAGTTTTATCATAAAAAATATTTTGAATTCAATGAAAACACAAAACAATTGTATTGTTTTATAAATATTTCTCCACTGTAAATAAAGCAAAGATCTGATATATCACAAAATTATATAAATATATGCTGGTGGAGATTCTCAGTCGTCCAGGACATGATAAAATCAAAAAAAGCGTTCAATACAGAAACAACTGGACTTTATTTGTTACAGAAAACGTTTCACCCTCTATCCAATTGAATTGAGAAAGCCCTATGGATAGAGAGCTAAACGTTTTCTGTTACAAATAAAGTCCAGTTGTTTCTGTATTGAACGCCTTTTTTTATCATATAAATATATCTTTATAATTTACATATAAAAATAAATATTATGTAATTTATTGGTTTTTAATGAAAAAAGTTTAAACACATATATTAAATTATTTTTAAGATGTTAAACAAATGGTACATTGACTGTACAATTTGTGTTCATCTGTGACCATCTGCTCATACAAACTCATGTTCGTGCTGCTGTTTATTCCCACTATATTAGGCTTAGTGTATTACTAGTTGATGTTTTTCTTAGTTAGTTCTCGATGTTATTACTGTTTTTCTCTTTCATTTGTTGTTGGATGTAACTGGGACCTCGTGTACATAATCTCGTTTTCATCTCATGTACCACATGCGGTGCAAATGACAATAAAGACTCTCTGACTCTGACTCTGACAATTTACACATTTTACAAAATTAAATGACACCAAAAAATTCTCTGTTTGACATTGTTTTTTTCTAATTTAAATTTATTAAAAACAAAAACAAAAAATCAGAAATGTGTGAATATGTACAAAATCAACTAAAACATATTTATTTTACAGAGTTCTACAGAGTTCCACTTCCATCATGTGTTGTGATCCACAACACTTTTCCAGCAGCAGGTGTCTACACTGGCTTCACGTGGCCCAATGTTGAATGATTACTGGTATCTGGAACGTCTCTCTGGAACTGCTGTGTAAATATCTGGATGCTGAGTGGAGGTGGCACGTGAACTTCTTCTCCAGGCTGGTCCTCTGATTCACCTGCGCAGAGATCAATTACCTCCTTCCTAACAGCTTCCACATAGCCTGTCAAAGGAAAACAACAAACAAACAAAAAAACATTATTTTTCAAAATACCTTTGTGCTTTGCCCTTTCTTAAACAAACTTGTACTCTGACAGATCTTGAGTTGTACGTTGTTTGTGTGGTTTGAGAATTCTAAGAAAACAGAAATAAAAATTATATATTTCAGAATCACGATTTAGATATATTTTTTAAACTATTTAGCAAGTTTTAATTGCGATTTTTATGCCAGAACTTTACCTTGGTAACTTGACTAGTTGAAGGCCATGACTCTTGTGGTTCATCAGATGTTGAGATGGTTGATCCTGGAAAGCTGGACATAATTCCAGCAATTTCATAGAGAGAGAAAAACAACATTACACACTATAAACATTAACAAAAGTTCAAAAATATGTAACATACACATAAATGTAATGCTTTTTTTTAGGTTGGTGAAATTGTGAGTGTTGATATAGTAAAAACTTACTTATATTATATTATTTATTTAGCTATATTTTATTGTTTTTTATTTATAAATAGATAACTATACATTACTGTACAGTCACCAAGCACTTAGCCTATCCTAACATAGTTAAGGAGTCAGTTTAATTGTGTCCCTCCTCCCTGCAGGCTCCATTCCCATAAAGGGAGCTCCCTTTATGTGAAAGGGAGACAATTCAACTCACTCCTTCATCTTTAAAAACTGTGTTAGGATAGGCTAAGTGCTTGGTGACTGTACAGTACTGTACATGTATTCATTTATAAAAAAAAAAAAAAAGTAAAAAAAAAAAAAACTTTTTTTTTTTTTTTTATGAGATGCATGCTCGTAAGTCCGGGACCTCGTAAGTAAGAGCGCTCGTAAGTCGGGGACTACCTGTATATATATATATATATATATATATATATATATA
>JBBPBX010000957.1:63848-101404 GCA_038048925.1 Garcialebias charrua | reverse complement strand
TATATATATATATGCCGGGTCAAACCCCCGGTTTCAACAACATCAACAATGTTGATGCGATAAGTGAAGCAGTCACACCTGTCTCCACCCTCATATTCCCCACTCTGGGCCCTTGAGCAAGGCCCTTAACCATGCGACTAGTTCGCTGTGGCGACCCCTGACGAAGGAAGAAGCCGAAAGAAAAAAAATATCTCCATAAACATCCTGCTAGTTATATCTGCAAATCATCAATGCTGCTGTATTCAAACCAATTTACACGCCACAGACTCATGTCTGGGCTGCTGTTTAAAATATTGCATTATTTTACATTATTCGTGTTTTGCATATATCTTAGATCTTTTAGCCTATAGGTTAGCATTTGTTTAGCATATCTTAGTGTATATCTTAGATCTTTATACTCTGTTTTTTTATACTTTATATTTTTGCTATTTTTGGGTGTCACTGGGACCTTGTGAACACCATTTTGTTCCAACTCATGTACCACATGTGATGTGAATGACAATAAAGTACTTTGAACCTTGAAAACTGAACAGGCTAATGGAAATTATATCATCAAGGTACTGGCATTGTATCAGACATCTAACATTTAATTAGTGAAAATAATAAAGTTTCCCTAAAATTCCTGTTATTTTATAGTTTTTTTTTTATCCTGCCCTGAAAAATGTCCCCTTTTTGCAACAAGGCTGGAGAGTCATGTGACACAACACTGTTTTCCTCATATATGCTCATCTTTTTAATCTGCTATATGGGCTTAGCCTGGCCAGTGAAATTTGCAATGGCAATTACAGAAAACAAAACAAAAAAAGTGATGACTTTAACTGTTGCTTTTGTCATATTTCAACTTAGTTTCTTACAACCAATAATCAGAGATAAACCAGCAGCAATTTGCAAAAAAAAATTGTAACCCACTTTAAAATAAAAAACTGTTGTACAGTTATTTTAGAATAAATCATGTGATTTACGCTTTCTGACACATTGTGCTTTACAACATCTTGCTTTAATTGTATCCTAAAACTGGGACATATGCATAAAATGCAAATCCACTCTTATGGTCTGATCTTTTGTCCCTTTGAAATGTCATCAGGGGGAAAATGGCAGCAAAACCCACACGGAAGAGTTATTGAGGCCCATTACATTATACAGAGATGGACTGTGTGGGCATATCGAGCAATCTTGCATAGCCATTACAGTTAAAATATAATTGATTGCATTAACCTGCCCTTTCACCATTTTCCACATTCAATCCATATTCCTAAGAGTCCGTTTAGTGTAGAGTTTTAACCTGAGAGGAAGCAGCATAATGATTTTGTCCGGCTGCTATTGAATAGCTCAGTGGTGTTGATGTTACTCATGGTGTGCCGCTTTTCAAGCTTTCGAACCTCAATGGAAATGTCAGTGTGTCTATTTCCATACAGACACACACACTGAACAACAAAACACTTTGTGTTCTGTTGGTTGGTCTGATGAAGGTTCACATGAAGGATTATTATTATTTTAAGGAAGAAAAAAATGTATGTTTATAGAAAGTTTGTCAGTCTGTTTGCATTCATTGAAATTAGTGACACCGAATAACCTAAAACTTTCTTTTTCTTTGTTTTTTGTTTGTTTTTTTTTCACCAAAAATTGTGTTCTTGATAGACAGAAAAACAAGTTGTTTTTCTTATTTGCTATTTCACTTAATTAAAGCAAATTATTTTGTGACAAAGTGACAGTTTGACAGTTCTTGGAGCAAACTGCCTCATTAAGACCAAAACACAATGATGTGTCTTGAATTTATTCCTAAATTGCATTTTTAAGGGGCCTTTTTTGCAATAAAGTCTGTAACTTAGGACATTATTAAAAATACATATACAGTATAAGCTGTGTCTAGCTGAGGTGCATCAAAAAGGTCAAAAAAAGTTACTCCTGAAAGAAAATTTTGAATCCAGCCCTAATTATATTTCACATGGTTTCTTTTGACAATGTTATTGACATATTTAGTACTGTACTGTTTATAATCAACCATAAATCAAGAAGTTGTTGTTCTTCACAAATGCACTATCTAATCCTTACTAATGATCAATATTTACTTATGGTCATTGTACCAACTTGTAACCAACTGAAAACCAAATGTTACCCTTCAAACTTGGACAAAAAGTTTTTTATTTGAAGTTTCTAGACTTTGTACTTCATTTAATGCCCACTACAGATTTGATTAGATTTAATGAACACTGTTGTTTTGTTGTAAAACCATTTTAAATAATAAGCAAAAAATATCAAGTGTTCATGAAATAACCTTTCTATTATCCCACAGCTTTATTTGTTCACCATGCAGCAGGACGTTGTCCAGTTAGTTCAAAATTTCATGTTTGAAAAACACAGCTTTAAGACATCTGCAGTCAAACTGCCTTCACATTATTGTAAAAAGTCCATAGATCTGATCCAAATTTACTAAAAGGTGTGATCTACATATATGACCCATGCTGACAAAATAAGTCACAATAAATTTTTCGGTGTTGCGTTATTATTTTAAAAACTTCTCATTAAAACTGTGGTGAGTTTAATTAAATACACAGTATGTTCAACAACTGTTAGTTAACACACCATAAATCTTTTGCAATACATACATTCTGCACAGGCTAAATGTTTGGCTAATTCAGCGTGTTGTTCATTAATGCTGACATTTATTAATACATTTCATCTGGTGCAAATAAAAATAACAGTTAGTTAAGATTTTATTTGATATGTGCAGTATTTACGAACACATTTTAAAGGGAGGGTACTTGGCTAGAGGGCAGATGTCCGAAGGGGTACACATCTGAACAAAGTTTGGGAACCACTGCCCTAGGTCATAGATCAGTGATTTATTTTGTAGTTGTGTTATCTGATTTGTGGCCATGTGTTTTGGACACTTGGATGAAGAGAGGAGCTGGCCTGTTAACTGATTACCACCTGCTAGTGAGTTGGAGCATATGGCAAGGGAAGATGCCAGACAGACCTGGTAGACCCAAAATGTGTAGTGAGTGTTTGCTTGCAACACCTGGGAGAAGAGCCTGTCAGAAAAATGTTCAACTCATACTTCCGGGAGAGCATTGACTGCATCCCAGCTGAAGCATTCAGTCCAAGTGGATCATGTTCCATACCTCAGTTGTTGATGTAGCTGCCTTGTGATGTGGATGCATGGTTGTCTGTGCTTTTTGTGGTGGCCATCCTCAAACTAGGTGGTGGACACCCCGGGTTAGGGAGGTTGTCAAGCTGAAGAAGGAGTCCTATCGAGATTTGTTGGTTGGTGGCACTCTGGAGGCAGCCGAGGAGTAAAGAAGGGTCAAGTTGTCTGCAGTCTTGGATGTTACTGAGGCAAAAGCTTGGATGTGGAAGGAGTTTGGTGATGCCTTGGATAGACTTGGATGGCTCTGAGGAGATTCTGGAAAACCATCAGGTGGCTGAGGAGGGAAAAGCAGTACTTTATTAACATTTTGTTCAGTGAAAGTGGCATGCTGTTGACCTGAACCAGTGATGTTGTTGGAAGTGGAAGGACTACTTCTCAGACATTCTCAATCCCACAGGCATGTCTTCCATGGAGGAAGCTTAGTCAGGGGACTTTAATTGTTGGTCTGTCCATAACTGTGGCTGAGGTCACCAAGGTAGTTAAAAAGCTCTGCAGCGGCAGGGATCTGGGGCTGGATGAGATTCACACTGATTTCAATAAGGATCTCGATGTTATTGGGCTGTCTTGGTTGACACGTCTTTGCAATATTGCAGGGACATTGGGGGCAGTGCTGCTGGATTGGCAGATAGGAGTTGTGGTTCCCCTCTTCAAAAAGGGGGACTGGACCAATTATAGGGCATAACTCTCCTTAGCCTCCCTGATAAGGTCTATTCATGGGTATTGGAGAAGCAAGTCTGATCATTGGTCAAATCTCATATCCGGAGGAACAATGCAGGTTGCAGGCTGTGGAACACTGTACCAGCTCTTTACCCTCACTAGGGTACACAAGGGGTTTTGAAAGTTTGCCCATCCAGTCTACATGTGTTTTGTGGACTTGGAGAAGGCTTTTGACCATGTTCCTTGAGATATACTGTGGGGGATGCTCCTTAAGAATGGAATTGAGGGACGGTTGCTATGGCCTGTTTGGTCCCTATACAAGCAGTGTGAGAGTTTGGTTTGCATTGTCAGAGTCAGAGAGTCAGAGAGTCAGAGAGAATTTATTGTAATTTGCACCGCATGTAGTACATGTGTTGAAAACGAGATTATGTACACAGGGTACAGTCAGTAGTATGTCAGACCGCTTCAGGGTGGGACTCCGCGAGGCCTGCCTGTTGTCACCAATTATGACTATAACTTTAATTTACAGACTTTCTTAGTGCATCCAGGGGTTCGGTGGCCAGGGGATTCCATCACTGCTCATTGCAGATGATGTAGTCCTGTTGGCATCATTGTGCCATGATCTCCAGCTCTCATTAGAGTGGTTCATAACCAAGTGTGTAACAGCTGGGATGAGAATCAGCACCTCCAAATCTGAGACCATGGTCCTCAGTTAGAAAAGGCTCTCCTCAGTTTGAGGGTGATATTCTGCCTCAAGTGGGGGAGTTTAAGTATCTTGGGGTTTTGCACACGACTTAGGGAAAAATAGAGTGTGAGATTGTCAGACGGATTAGTGCAACATCTGCAGTATTGCAGACCCTGTGCCGATCTGCTGTATAAAGAGGAAGCTGAGCTGTGAGACGAAGCTCTTTGTTTACCAATCGGCCTACATTCGTACCCTCACCCATGGTCACAAACTTTGGGTTGTGACCGAAAGAATGAGATTGTGGATACAGGTGGTTGAAATGAGTTTCCTCCGCATGGTAGTTGGACTCTCCCTTAGAGATAAGGTGAGAAGTTCAGTTATCTGGGAAAGACTCAGAGTAGAACCGCTGCTCCTCTACATCAAAAAGAGCCAGTTTAGGTGGTTTGGGCATCTGGTAAGGATGCGTCCTGGGCTCCTCCCTCGGGAGGTGCTTTGGGCATGTCCAACTGGGAGGAGACCCCAGGGAATATTCAGGACACGCTGGAGAGACTATGTCTCTCAGTTGGCCTGGGAACACCTTGGGGTCCTCCCAGAAATGTTAGAAGAGGTGGCTGTGGAAAGAGATATCTGGGCCTTCCTGCTCAATCTGCTGCCCCTGCGACCTGACTGCGGAACAAGTGGAAGATAATGGAGGGATTGATGAGGATCTCCAGGCTTCACAATGACGCCAAACAAAAAGCAAAGGGATTTTCTCATGCTGTGGCAGCTCACAGATAAAAATGGGAGTCAAAAAAAATATATAAGGGTTATTAAACAATGGATTATTTCTGAAGACATGCTTGTAAGAAAACTTCTATTTGCAGGTAGATTAGGACGATTATATGCTATTTTAGTTACTAATATTGCTAGATGGTGTCTTTATGGACTCATTTGTACTCAAACCCAAATCATGGCAAAAAAATAAAAAATAAATTATTTTGCACCTCAGCCTGTGCTATTTTCAACTCATTTCTCCAACACTGGTCAGTAATGATACTAAAAACATATTGAGACCATAGGATGTGATATCATCTTACAAATTCAGAAGTATTTGGCCTTTATCTCACCATGAGCTTTATAGATATTTTTCTTCTTCTTTTTTACGTGTTTGTAAGGTTGTACAAAAGTAACGATAAAGTAAATGTCTGGGACTGAAGAAAACTGTTTGCCCATGGTAGAAATCTTTCAAACTGAGAAGTCCTTGTGTTGCGAATAGTTTATTTTCAGTGTCTTGCATCTTACGTGAAAAATATCTGTAAACTCACAGTCCAAAAATGGCTCCAGTCAAAATAATATTTGTTTACTTGTTTTACATTTTTTTCAGGAGTTCATTACTTTTCATCTTGAACCCACTTGTCCAGGTTGACTTTAGAGCCAACAGTAGTGGAAGTGCCTCATTTGATGTGGCACAAAGGCCATTAAATTAATCACTTCAGTAACCCCTCTTACTTACCCCCTTACTCTCTCTTTTTTTTGTTCCCCCTTCTCATGGGATCACTGAGGAAGAAATATAGATTTGATAAGACTGCTTGTTCCAGCCCAACATCCGTGAAGAG
Source organism: Garcialebias charrua (assembly GCA_038048925.1). Classification (NCBI taxonomy): domain Eukaryota; kingdom Metazoa; phylum Chordata; class Actinopteri; order Cyprinodontiformes; family Rivulidae; genus Garcialebias; species Garcialebias charrua. Next base: position 95,319 of record JBBPBX010000957.1, on the reverse strand, counting down.
ACAACACATTTCCCCCCGGACACACTGAGTCTCATCCTTCCTCTCTGGAAAGATTATAAAGCGGTCAGGAAAGGAGGATGACACTATCTGCCTATTGTGTCCCTTCCATAAAAAAACAAGCAACTATTTCCACACCAGCATCAATAATGTCCTATGACAAGACTCCAAAACGGCTCAATCCATAATGTCTGGAGCTGCACCTGTCTGCCGCCTTGTGCATAATTCATTATTATGTAGTTATGGTTTCCTGCATGCCTCACAAAATGCAGCTCTGATTCATTGTAAAGGGAATAACAACACTCTAAACCAGCTTTATTATAGGGAGCCCAATCCTCAACCACAGCACAAAAGATAGATGCTTTGTTATGTCAAGGCTTTATTAGTACTACTAAATCACTTGGCAGCAATGTGGGTGAAACTGAGATAATTATTGACGTTGTATTTCGCAATTTTATGGTGTGGCACCAACACATGTACAAAGTAGCTCAATGAGTCACAGAAGACCGTCACTCTTTTATCACATCCTGCTTTAGCATGTTTTCCCTCTTTTATTAGACTTTACAAAACCTTATCATGTACATCTGTTTTATCTTGTACTTTTGTTTGATTCCCTTTTATCTGTTTGTGCTTATTTTTTATGTCCCTTGCCTTCACCTCATTACATAGTTTAGAGACAGTTTTTCCTCTTCCCTGTGTTGCAACGCTCTGCAGTCACATTTAAGCCATTAGTCTTGAAATGTGTTTGTGTCAGTGCATGACCTGTTGTTCTCCCACCTCCTCCTCATCTGCTTTTTTTTTTCGTCCTAAGGCTGATGTGTCTTTCATTACCGGGGTCTGACAGCGCTGAGCCGAGTGGACGTCTGTTTGTCACCCTCTAATGGGGCTTGGCAGCCTACAAGGTGTGCACGGCACCTCAGACAGAGTGGCCCTATCCTTCTGTTTCCCTCGGTAGAGGAAAAGACCAATAATACCACCTCACACATTTAGTTCGCTGTTCAATTTCACTCCATGTCCACGTCAGTGCTGCGAATTGGATCAGGCACCTATGGACAAATTCCACGTCCGGATGAATTGATGGGAATTGACCAAACCTTGGCAGGATCTCACACGGTGCTAGTTTTGATCCTGCCCCAACTGTCAATTGCAATATACAGTTTAGGAGGAAGGCTATCTAATCCATTTTGAGTAAATCCTGCTTTTATGTGTCGGCCTATCGACCTGCTCCCAGCTGTACTGTTTCTTATCTATCTTTCCCTGAACAAACGTTTTCATTTGATAGGTTTCCAGACAGACTCCTATTAAAGGTAAGGAACACCATTTGATAAGATTTCATTGAATCCAAATAGTAAAACTCAGCTTGAATTTGTTGTGGTATTGTGAGGTTTTAATGTTTTCTGTGAAATCCTTTTCCTCAAGAACCTGTCAAACACAAATGCTTGCCGAATTTGTCCAGAAACTCTTCAGCGATATATTGAACTGTTTTTTTTATTTTTTTATTATATATTACTAAGACTGTACATTTTGTCTGAATGTTTAGGCAATGCATACATTGAGTTAATGGGTTTACACTCAAAGACTAGATATTAGGCTTAGGAGTGGTGAAGCAGAGGTTAGAGAAGGTGGGCCTGTGATCAGAAGGTTGCTGGTTCAACTCCCTGTATCAGCAACATCAAAATGTGGGTGGGATAGGTGAAGCACCTACACCTGCCTCCACTCTCACTTGTCCCACTCTGGGCCCTTGACCAAGGCCCTTAACCTCCACCATCTGCTCCCCCCAGTGGTGTGGTCTATGGGATACGTGGGTATACAGAGCATACCCATTAGAAAGGCTTGTAAATTACAGTATACCCACTTTAAAGTGCCCAATGATATGTGACATATCATTGGGCATGTCATTGTCAACACATTTGGAACATTTTATATATGCACTGAGTTGGTTCAATCTGTTTTTTGTATAATTAATACTTCTGTACTTACTACTTAATACTTGAACATGTTTTGCTACTCTTTTATAAATTCTACGTTTAATATTAAGCCAACTGTTGTACAAAATTTGTTGTACATTTTATCAAATAAAAGCATCAGAGAAATATTGAAATGTTCATAAAAATCAAAAATAAATTGACAATTACATTGTACTAACCGGTGTACTTCAATTTCAAACCCCAGCATACCCAGTACAAAAATGTAGACTACATCACTGGCTCCCCCGGACATCCTAGATGGCAGCTCTCTGCTCCACACAGAGAGCTCAGTGGTCCGTGGTTGCGTCAGGAAGGGCATCTGATATAACAATAATTGCCAAGTCTTCATGCGACTTAGTTCGCTGTGGCGACCCCTGAAGAAGGGAGCACCCTAAAAAAAAATTTTTTTTAAAGACTAGATCTTAGGCTAGTCCAAATAATTCACCAATTTATAAATTACTAGATCATGTAATCTGCCATGTTTGAGTTCAAATATTGTGCATTTTTGCTTTGCTATTAAATGTATTTATTTATTCTAACCAAAACAGTTTTGATAAATTTACCTTTATTATTAGTGGTCTTTAGTTTGGTCTGACTAAAGGCCTGACTGATTTTTTTTCCTGAAACAAACAAAAGTCTTATTTTATAAATCATTGCTTTTTCTGCATAACTTTGATGACATAGACAACTGTGTGCATCCTGTTTTGACTATAAAAACACTCTTTATGATCATATTTAGACATCTTCTAATCTTTTTTTTAGCTAACAGCCAAGGAGTTTTTGACATACTGTATTGTCAAACTCTTGACAGAAAAAAAAAAAAATCATAATAGAAAAGCTGGAGGGGGCGTGATGATACATTATGAAAAAGGGAATAATGGTGAAGGAAAATGAAAATGGGAGACAAAGCAAGACAGATGAGAAAAATGATTGGGAAAATTCAGAAAATTAGGGAGGGAAAAAAAAGATATGAATGAGAGAATAGCGCTAAATCCTCCCAGAGAGCTTCAGTCAGAAAGCCACAATGATTGGCCTGTAACCTATTAGCACACATTTGGACCGGAGCCCACATCTTTTTATTAATCCCAACTATAATTTGATTCCAGAGACGAGGGAGGAGATGGAGCAAAGCGGGAAAAAGTACAAGAAAGGAGGAGAGAATGCAGCTGATGGCTGAACATGATGTGGGAGTCAGAAACCTGCTTTTCTCTGCACGGAGATGAAAGGTGAAGAAGCCCGATAGATCTTTCCATTTTTAAATGCACCTCTGCGCTCGGGTGTGTAGTTCTCAGCGTGCATGTGTCTGTATGCTGATGTGCCCATGCAAAAGTGTTTATCTGTGTGCCAAGTGTGTTAGAATGTGGAAATGCTGGCTAATAACAAGATGTTCCTTTGAAAATAACGAAGCATTCATCCCGGTGTGTTCTTTCAGGTGAGAAGCACAGGGTGAAATGTCAACCGTTAGAAATAAACAGCCTTGTCATGACAACTCTTGACGGAGAGAACAATGCTGGCGAGAAAGTGAGAAGGGAGGGAAGACTGATAGATGTTTCAAAATGAAAATAGAAAAGATTGGAAAGGTGAGGAAAAGGACTGAGCAGGAAGATGAAAACAACTTTTTTCCCCTGCTCTATGAGTCAGCCTGTCAGTCTCTCCTTACAAAGCAGCTAAATATCTTTCCTAGTTTGATTGTCTTTTTCTTTCAAAGCCTTTAGTTTTTCTGGACCAAAATCATACAGAAACCTCCTGGTGTGCTTGGGCTACCTTTATCTTTCATATTGGTTTTGTTCCTGTTTGAAATCTGAGGCGTTTTTGGGTGAATCTAGTTTAGTAGGATGCAAAAATCTAATTGAAAAGGTATCCAAAAACATGGCGAAGAGATGTGATTTCTGTAATAAGCACAGCTCAGTTAACTTTAAAAAATATAACAGCGTTGCATTAATGGGCAAATGGAACAACACAGCAAGAACCACCACATGGCTTTTTTGACATCTAGACAACCTGTAATTTGCCTAAATCCCAAAGATGGCTCTACAAAGTGGGGTCTATCAGCAGTAGTTTAATAATGACTATTCTAGAAGCTGCAGCATAACTCTTAGTTTGCTTTTTCCAAGCAGTGGTTGAATTTTACCTTCAAGCTCGGGTTTTATACCACAGACCTGAGAGCTTGTTGTTTAGTGTAGGGATCTTGCTGTTCCTTGGACTGCATTCCTCTGGACACAGATCAGAGATCTCTGAGGTTGTTGTTGGGTTCTGCTGGATATTGCTAACAGGCACATGCAGTTGTGTTGTAGCCTACATTTGGATTGCAAGATTTTTGTCAAACCCAATTGCATAATTAGTGAGGAATACATAAATTACTGTGGGACTGCTACTTAACAAGAGACCCCAATAAAACAGCCAATATGTTAGGAAGGCATAGATGCATGGACTTGCAATCTGATTGGATCAATAGAGCAGCTGTAAGTTGATGCAGTTTTAGGATTAAATATAAATGCATTGGTTTAGTACTTCTTTGGACTGGTATTTATAGGCATTTATTATATGAAAAGTCTCCAAGCCTGTTGAACTTTACAGGCATCTGTTGAGAATAAAATAAGTATTACATTTGTGCATGAAGAAAGTGTCTCATGTGGACTTCATTGGCATAGAAAGCAAAACTGACAGTGTTGTTGCCTCCTTTTGTTGTTTATAATTTGATACAATATCTTCCATATCTTTGGTCCTCAGTCAGAAAAGGTGGGTTGCTGTCTTTGGGTCGAGGGTGAGGTTCTGTCTCAAGTAGTGGAGTTCAAGCATCTCAGGGTTTTGTCCACGAGTGAGGGAAGAATGGAGCGTGAGATTGACAGGTGGATTGTTGCAGCATCGGCAGTATTGCAGGCTCTGTGCTGGTCTGTTGTGGTGAAGACGGAGCTGAGCTGTAAGACAAAGCTCTCTGTTTACCAGTCAGTCTACATTCCAACCCTCCCCTATATGAGCTCTGGGTAGTAACTGAAAGAATGAGATCATGACTACAGGCGGTTGAAATGAGTTTCCTCTGCAGGGTAGCTGGACTCTCCCTTATTGATAGGGTTAGAAGTTCAGTTATCTGGATAGAATCGGAGTAGAACCGCTGCTCCTCCACATCGAGAGGACCCAGTTGAGGTGGTTTGGACATCTGGTAAGGATGCACCCTTGATGCCTCCCTAGGGAAGTGCTTTGGGCATGTCCAACTGGGAGAAGACCCTGGGGAAGACACACTTGAGAGAATATGTCTCTCAGTTGTCCTGGGAATGCCTTGGGGTTCTCCCAGAAGAGATGGAAGACAGAAGGCTGTGCAAAGACATGTTTGGGCCTCCCTGCACAAGCTGCTGCCCCCTTGACCCACCTTTGGAAATAAGTGGAATATTATGGGTGAAATATGTGGCTTATGGGTGCTGCCATTTTATATTATTGTCTGACATGGAATGTAGAGCAGCAAGTTTCTTATATACTCCCCCACACACTATCATGGGTTTTTTTAGGCATAAAATCACAATTTACAATTAAACATAATAAAGAAATGGATATGAAAATGCAATACGATAAATAAAACCCTACCATATGCGGAGGATTCTTTTGCAAAAAATAAAATAATTTAAAGTAAAATTCATATGCTTTTTAAAGAAATGTTGTTCCTTGTTCCATGTTGTTTGCTTTCCACACATTGTTTCTGTGCATGCAACCTCAAATATTGGTTTAGAGCCAAAAATGATCTTGCACAAGAATTATTCTCCCATTTAATATTTTCTTATTAACTGAGAGTTTAAAGAGCAGCTCTGGTAATGAGAGCAGGAGGGACTGAAACAATTTCGCGAAGACCCTTGCTTACTAGCTGGCACTGCAAATAATAAAAGACTGATAGTTCTCATTTAATAGTAGTACAGTACTGTAGTAGCAACATAGTAGTAGCCGAAACTAGAAACAAATACAAACAAACATACAGTAAGAAAGCTAGTTCAGTTTTAAGTTGTTGTTCCAGTCTCATGTAACAATAATCATTTTTATTTTGTCCTGTTCTTTTCATTCTATTTTAGTTGTGATTTTGTAAGTGCTTGTTCAGAAGTATCTATACACAAAACAGGTTTAGTTTACCGACATAAAGTGAATAAATATGTGTTGGACACTTAACGTAAAATATACAATTTGAAAATGTTGCAAAACTTTTACACAATTGTGTGGCACCCCAAGGCCACAGCACATTTGGAGCAAGACATTGTGTACAACCAGAATTGAAAAAGACTTCTGGACAGAAGTCGAAACGTTTTCTGCAACAAATAAAGTCCAGTTGATCCTGTATTGAACGCCTTTTTTGATTTATCATGTCCTGGACGACTGAGAATCTTCACCAGCATGTACAACCAGTGTTTATGGGCAAGGCACAAAATGGCAACTTTGAGTTGGCGCATATTTGAGGTCCTTGAAAATGTAACAGACTTGAGCGAAAAGGTCAGACATTTTAATGGAGGCATAATGTTTACCACTGGTGTTTAGATTTAACTAGATTAATATATTTTATTGTGCATATGTGTGACTGTCTGTCCATCTTGTGAGCTGCACACCTTGAAAAATAAGCAATGTGCTGATTACTTTTAGATATGTAGCTGCATGTAGAAATTATATATAATGTCCATATCAAAAATGGTGTTGCCACATCAAGATCAAAACTGGCTGTCTCCATAAATTATATATTTAAACTTTGTGAGCAGTACAACTTCAATATCAGCAATGTGTCAACTTCCATTTTGGTTTGTGTTGCTGCATCTAGGTATAAAAAAGGAGACATAGGAGAATATACATACACATCTGGATGGATTATTTTTGTTGAAATGTTTTGTCTTTTATCCAAAACACTTTTTCAGTCTGAGGAGCTTGTTGCTGTTGCGGCCCCCGAGCTGCAGCAGGTAGCTGTTGGTAGCCGTGGCCTCAGACCTTATCTCGGACCCTCGACCTGCTTCCAGCTCACGCAGCTCCTAGCTCGGACCTCCCTCAGAAGTAGTAACTCACACTATCGCCGTAAATCAAGGAAACATGAATTAAGTTAAGCCAGCCACTAGGGAGCACAAGCCAGTGTATCTCTTGTGCCGGTCCCAAGCCCGGGTAAATGGTGAGGGTTGTGTCAGGAATGGCATCCGACGTAAAACACTTGCCAAAACCATAATGCGAGTTCATCAAAGTGAAACCATACCGGATCGGTCGAGGCCCGGGTTAACAACGTCCGCCACCGGTGCTGTTGACAAACAGGGTGCCGGCGGAAATTTTACTACTGTTAGTCGAAGACGCCGAGGAGGAAAACGTGTCAGGAGACAGAGGGAGAGGAGGAAAGTGAAGAATGTAGGACTGAGGGTTGCAACTCTAAATGTGGGGACAATGACAGGCAAAGGTAGAGAGCTGGCTGACATGATGCAGAGAAGAAAGGTAGATGTTTTATGTGTCCAAGAGACCAAGTGGAAGGGCAGCAAGGCTCGCAGTATTGGAGCAGGGTTCAAACTGTTTTACCATGGTGTGGATAGAAAGAGAAATGGAGTAGGGGTGGTCCTGAAGGAGGAGTTGGCAAAGAATGTAGTAGATGTGAAGAGAGTGTCAGATAGGGTGATGTGTCTAAAGGTAGAAGTAGAAGGTCTGATGCTAAACATAGTAAGTGGTTATGCTCCACAGGTTGGATGTGATGGGGAGGAGAAAGATGAATTTTGGAAAGATTTGGATGAAGTGATAGAGAGTATTCCCAGGGAGGAAAGAGTGGTGATTGGAGCAGACCTGAATGGACATGTTGGTGAAGGAAACAGAGGGGATGAGGAAGTGATGGGTAGGTTTGGTGTCAAGGAAAGAAACCAGGAAGGACAGATGGTGGTGGATTTTGCCAAGAGAATGGAAATGGCTATAGTCAATACCTATTTCCAAAAGAGGGAGGAACATAGAGTGACCTATAAGAGTGGAGGAAGGAGTACACAAGTCGACTACATTCTGTGTAGAAGAGGAAACCTGAGAGAGATTGGAGACTGTAAAGTTGTAGCAGGGGAGAGCGTGGCCAAACAGCATCGGATGGTTGTGTGTAGAATGACTGTTGTTGCGAAGAAGAGAAAAAGAGTAAAACCAGAAAAGAAGACCAAATGGTGGAAGCTAAAGAAGGAAGAATGTTGTGAGAAATTCAGAGACGAGCTGTTAAAGGCTCTGGGTGGTAAGAAAGAGTTTCCAAGTGACTGGGCTACTACAGCAACAGTAATTAGAGAGACCGGTAGGAAGGTACTTGGTGTGTCATCTGGACAGAGAATGGATGATAAAGAAACCTGGTGGTGGAATAGTGAAGTGCAGGACGCCATTCAAAGAAAGAGATTAGCCAAGAAGAAATATGACAGTGAGAGGACTGAAGAGAGGAGACAGGAATATAAGGAGATGGGACATAGAGCAAAGAGGGAAGTAGCTAAAGCAAAGCAGAGGGCGTACAATGAGTTATATGGGAGACTGGACACTAAAGAGGGCGAGAAGGACTTGTACCGATTGGCAAGACAGAGGGATCAGGCTGGAAAGGATGTGCAGCAGGTTAGGCTTATTAAAGATGGGAATGGGAATGTTCTAACAAGTGAGGAGAGTGTGATGGGAAGATGGAAGGATTACTTTGAGGAGCTAATGAATGAAGAGAATGAAAGAGAAAGAAGAGTGGAGGTAATAGAAACTGTGGACCAGGAAGTGGGAAAGATTAGTGAGGGTGAAGTCCGGAAAGCTCTGAAAAGAATGAAGAAGGGGAAGGCAGTAGGACCTGATGACATACCAGTGGAGGTTTGGAAATGTCTTGGAGAGATGGCAGTGAGGTTTTTGACTCAAATATTTAATGGAATATTTGAGGGTGAGAAAATGCCTGAAGAATGGAGAAGAAGTGTGCTGGTTCCCATTTTTAAGAACAAGGGTGATGTACAGAGTTGTAGCAACTACAGGGGAATTAAGTTGATGAGCCACACAATGAAGATCTGGGAGAGAGTTGTGGAAGCAAGACTTAGACAAGATGTGACTATCTGTGAGCAGCAGTATGGTTTCATGCCAAGAAAGAGCACCACAGATGCCATCTTTGCTTTGAGGATGTTGATAGAGAAGTACAGAGAGGGTCAGAAAGAACTCCATTGTGTGTTTGTGGATTTAGAAAAAGCATATGACAGGGTACCAAGAGAAGAGGTGTGGTATTGCATGAGGAAATCTGGAGTGGCAGAAAAGTATGTTAGACTGGTACAGGACATGTATGAGGACAGCAGGACAGTGGTGAGATGTGCTGTGGGAGTGACAGATAGCTTCAAGGTGGCGGTGGGATTGCATCAAGGATCGGCTCTGAGCCCCTTCTTGTTTGCTCTGGTGATGGACCGACTAACAGATGAGGTCAGGCAGGAATCCCCATGGACTATGATGTTTGCAGATGACATTGTGATCTGTGGTGAGAACAGGGAACAAGTGGAAGAGAACTTGGAGAGGTGGAGGTATGCTCTTGAAAGAAGAGGAATGAAAGTCAGTCGTAGTAAGACAGAGTACATGTGTGTGAATGAGAGGGAGGCCAGTGGAACAGTGAGGCTACAAGGAGCAGAGGTCACAAAGGTGCAGGACTTCAAGTACTTGGGGTCCACTGTCCAGGAAAATGGGGAATGTGGTAAAGAGGTGAAAAAGAGAGTCCAGGCAGGATGGAGTGGATGGAGAAAAGTTTCAGGAGTGATTTGTGACAAAAAGGTGTCAGCAAAGGTCAAAGGAAAAGTTTACAAGACAGTGGTGAGACCAGCTATGTTGTATGGTCTGGAGACAGTGGCATTGACAAAAAGACAGGAGAAAGAACTGGAAGTGGCAGAAATGAAGATGCTGAGGTTCTCCTTAGGAGTGACAAGGATGGATAAGATCAGGAATGAGATCATCAGAGGTACAGCACATGTTGAACAACTGGGAGATAAAGTTAGGGAGGCCAGACTGAGATGGTTTGGACATGTCCAGAGGAGGGACAGTGGTTATATTGGTAGAAGGATGTTAGAAATGCAGCTGCCAGGAAAAAGACAAAGAGGGAGACCAAAGAGGAGATATATGGATGCAGTTAGGGAGGACGTGGAGGTGGTTGGAGTGAGGACAGAGGATGCAGAGGACAGAGTGAGGTGGAGGAGGATGACTCGCTGTGGCGACCCCTGAAAAGGGAAAAGCCGAAAGAAGAAGAAGAAGAAGAAGAAGAATTGCATTAAATCAAGGCAGGGAAATATTACAGTTTACAGCACTGGCCTTTCCGATACAATTCAATGTGAGATCGTGGAATGGGACAGCCGGATGCTTTACAAATAAATAGGGCAATAAGTGGGGCGGACTAAGTGTGATCTCAATGGATCTTATGTGATCTGACATGTCAGGAAAAAATGATACGGTGTATAAAGCCTTTCTACATGGTGCGGCAAGCCAATAAGGAAATAACAAATAAATAAAACTCTATTCTTTGACAGATATTGAATCCCTGGGAGATTATTTTTACTGTTGCTGGCCCCGTTTAGACCAGTCAGAACAGGGTCAAAATTTTATTACAATCTGTCTCTGAGAAAATCAAAAGCCCAGGGTCAGTCAAGACTAACAAGCAGCAACAAACTCGGCCTTATAAATACCACCTTGGTAAATGGTATGGAGCTTACTTATATAGCGCTTTCCAGCCCCCTTTGAGGGGTCCCAAAGCACTTCACAGTACCAACCATCCACCCATTCATACACACATTCATACACCGGTAGCGGTAGACTGCCATGCAAGGCGCTGCCTGTTCTACCGGGAGAAACTTGGGGTTAAGTGTCTTGCCCAGGGACACAACGAGGTATGCCATGACCGGGGATCGAACCTGAGACCTTCTGGTCCTGAGCCGGCTGCCCTGCCTCTACACCATCTCTGCCCCTTCTCATAGTGGATCAACCAGTTTGCTGGTGACAGCCAGAACTAGCTGTCCATGTGATAAAGGAGGACCATCAGCCTAACAGATGATCTTTAGTGCCCTGATCGCCGCTTGCTATTCACAGAGGACTGAGCGATACTAACAATATCAGCATTATATGAGGGGGACAAATGAACATGGAGGCCTCCACCCCTGATTAATGATGGTTTCTTTTCACAAAGATGGCCTCCTTTACTCCTCTCTCAAACCATCGTTCCTCTCTATCCAGGATGTGAACATCTTCATCCCTGATAGTGTGACCGCTGGCCTAAATGATACAGAATCTTGGCCTGAGGATGTTTCAGTGATGTGGGACATTTGCACATCATGTTTTATATCAAATAATGAGTTTCAAAAGTTTTTACATCACTTTATACCAAGCACTCTTGTCTCAAGCACTCACTTTGAACCCTTTCATGAATTTGTCTCGTTACTGTCTTATCAAAACTCTCATACTCGACTTTTTGTGGTGTTGACAATGTGTCCAGAAGAATTCTCCTGTGGTGTGTTTTGGCACAATGCTTATTTACAAGTAAGATTAGGTTGGAAAATGATGCAGCTCTGGAAGGCAAATTCCCTTATCCCGCTGCATACCACCTGGGATGTCAGTCCTGATTGTTCCAAAGTGACATCCAGCACCCATATTCTGCCATCACATGTCGCTGCTCACAATAACACTCTCCCCAACCCTCCCCTCCATACAGTCCTGTCTCCCCATTCTTTTTGTCTATTCAGCTGCCTGTCTGGAGCGGTGACTGGTTCCTCCTCATTTGCTCCACTCATATCCACCAACTTGACACTGCCAAGCAGCCTCGGTCGTCTCCACCAGTACTCGGCTGGTGATTGTTTTTGTGCTCAGTCTTTTTTAATTAAAATTCTGGTTCATTGTTGATTTACTGGTGTCAGTATTAATCCTTGCCACATCATTTCCGCATTTATGCATGCGTGAACAATCACTGTCTCTTGTCAGTCTTTACACTGTAAAACTCAACCAATCTTGCAGTTAAAATCTCGTATTTTATTGATGTTTATACCATTTTTGGTAATTAGTCCTATTTTTTATGTCTGTAGAAGTAGTTAAAATGTGTAAAGGTGACGTTTGCCTGTATTCCAAATTCAAGCAATGCTTATTTACTCCATTGTTGACAAATGTTGGATTGTAAATGTTCCCTCCAAGGCAGCAAAGTGAAAAATGTAGCCCTGATAAATTATTCTTATCATATTGTTTACGCGTGGCCTGGCACTGCTTTACAGTGTTGACGCTGACAACATCTCCTATTTCAAATGGTGGCTATTAACCTCATACATATAGAAAACATGAGCATATCAAATGCTGTGTCCATGCTGGCATAAATAGAGACTTGAAATCAAACTGGGAAAGGTTCAAAGAGTTATGTGCACGGCTCTATCTCAAATGTGGCCAGCTGTACAGTGATTAGCTTTTGTTCTAGGTTTTCTGCATCACTGAAAAGCAACATTGCTTGTTTTACACCAAATTTCATGCACAATAATTTCTTTTTTTACATTTAAGATTTATAACGGATATGAAGCAAGTACTGGTAAAATTATCTATCCATCCATTGTCTTCTGCTTATACGTAGTCAAGTTGCAAATGCAGCAAATCCAGAAGGGAAACTCAGACATTCCTCTCCCTAGAGACACTTCCCAGTTCCTCCTGACAGATGTCAAGGCATTCTCAGCCCGGATATTGTATATAATCTTTTCAAGTAGTTCTGGGTCTTCATCCGTGTTTCTTTCCAGTGGCTTATGACTCTACACCTTCCAAAAAAAAAGCATAAAAGAGGTGCCCAAACCACTTCAGCAGACTTATTTTGTTGTGAAGGAGCAGCAACCCTAGTTTGAACTTCCCCTGAATGATAAAGCCCTATTGCTAAGGATGATTTCTACCATCTTTTGTAGGAAGGATCTCAGTCTTTTGGTCTTGATCCAGACGTCAGGAACAGAGTTTAAACATAGGCAAACCAATAAACTGAGAGCTTTGCTTTTTGGCTCAACGTCTTCTGTTTCACGACACCCTCATTACTGAGGACAAGGACTACAGGTAGTTCATTGAGTCCACCTCCTGCTAAATCATTCATGAACCAAACTTCACTTTCAGATACTTGAACTCCTCTTCAGGAAAAAAGTACTGCACCCCAACCCCTAACCCAGATGGAGTATTAAAGGCAAGGCAAAAGTAATGGATACGATTTGAACGCTCAATCATCCAGGTAGATTTAAAAAAAAAAGTTTAAATCATGTCATCTGCACCAGTTTCTTTAAGTGAGAAACATTCCGTGTCCCATTCAGAAGACTTTGTCAGCTCAGTGACAGATCTGGTTGGCAGGTTGACTAAGTCCTCCGGATGGGAGACAAAAAGTTTCTGACTTAAAAGAAACTTGTTCAGATGACATGATTTAAACCTTTTTTGCTATTATCTACCTGGATGATTGAGCTTACAATTTTTTATGCTTGAATGATTTAAAAGTCAGAGTTAAGTAACTCATAAAACTAAATTGTTCATCTAAAAATTGGTCAAATTGAACATTTGTTCTAAAATAAATTAAAATACAACCAACACCGAAAGAAAAACTTTGAAAGATCTTCACTAAATTTGAATAATCAATACCGCTTTTAAATGTTTGTGGAAAAAGTTCAGCTCATTGGCAGTCAAAACACAAAATAAGGACAATTTGAGGATTCATGTCCAGATATTCAGCATACGTAAAATATGTCAACTATATAGTGTATCTACACTTTTACAAACACGAGCTATGTAAAAGCAAGATGTGTGCATTAAAAATCTATATATTTTTTGCTTTTCATCTACATTTTCGAAAACCAAGTGCTCTATCAGCAGCAGCAGAGGGTTGAAAGCTCTTCCTTCCTCTGAAGCAGATAAAATGAAAATATTCCAGAAATCCACATAGGGACAAACTCCCACGTTATGCTTTTATATCCTCTCTGGCTTCTGTAAACACTTAGAAGCTTTCCTCAAAAATCACCCATCGACACACATCCACTTATTGCTGCATCTCTGCTCCCACTCGGCTGTGAATCCTGTGGCGTCTTGTTTAGCCTCGGGCTACATGCTGCTCCTGATTGCTCCGTGTACGATGTACGGCACATCAAAACTGGCCCTTATATAAAGTTTGTGTGTTTAATTAGGTTTATGCAGAACATTGGTCATTGTGGCCCTTTACCAGGGACCAAAAGCTCTGGTTTGTAACCATTTAATTTCTTATTTTTTGTCTCTTTAAGATGAGCTTTGTACTGGATTATACTCATACTCTGACATCCAGTGCAGAGTTGTTTGAATTTAACATGTCACGTCTATTTGTCTATGTTTTGCGTATCCGAACAGTTGATTGCAACATGCATCATAACTCAAGTCTGGCCTGGTAACAGCTTTTTTTCTTTCTAGCAGCTTGTATTTTTAGATTTCAGCCCCATGCCTATTTATTCCCCATCATTACATGCTACATGTGCTTTATGAGCTCTAATCACTTCAACCACAGAAGGATTTTTACCTCCACAGACAGTTTGAGTTACCGTACATACATTTAAAGGTTTGAATAAGAAATATGTATATTTTAAACTAAAGCTCAACCATTTGTTGAAAAAATATATATCAACCCAAAGCACTTTTCATACTTGTGTTTAAACTACGATTGCATTATGTTGAGAAATGACAGCAGTGGAGCCATCAGATATTGAGAAAAAGAAAATGTGAGATTTCTTACAATGTTGTACAATTTAGCACAATCTGTCAGTGCTTGGGCTGTTTTGAGGAATAATCTCAGCAACTACCACAACAAATTTTAAAGTAACCTCTGTAGAATTAATTAAGTTGTAGCCAGTTTTGTGTGGGCTAAGGTCAAGGAGCTGTGGCAGCCATTTTGTATTAGACTGACTCCAAAAGTTAATCAGTTATAGATGGTTTCTTTCTAAGAGTTTTATTAAAATCTGTATCGTGGGCCATAATGTATTTTGCAAATGAAAGACAGGGTCAACTTCAATAGTCAATGCCCACATTTTAGGAAAGACTGCACAGTAAGGATGGAATTATGATTTGGGGATGACTCTCAGTTATCAACCACACCAAATTTGAACTCAATAGCCATAATTTTGACTGGATTATAACCACTATTGTATATTTATTTATTTATTTAATTGACCATCTTCAATTGGATCAACAAGTTAGTCGATTGTAGATGCAAAGTCAGTCTTTTTTCAACAGTTAAGTTTAATTAAGCTCTGTCCGTTGGTTTAACAGATATTTTGGTAACACAACAGATAAAATATGCACTTTTGCTTTCTTTTGGTAGTTGATGATAATTAGAACTTCTGACTTACACCATCCAGCAAACATACTGTTTGTCCATCTATTCATCTATCTACCCCTCCATCCCTTCTCTGTCAATTATGGTGAACGTGTACTCCTCTGCTCCTCTCTTTTGTGGTGTCACACAAGGTAATGTTTTAGGCCTCCTTCTCTTTTGTTTTTATTTACTTCTGCTTGGGTCAATTTTTTTTAAAGCACAACATTTATTTTATTTTGTATGCAGATGATTGTTAGGTTTTTGATCCCCTTGAGAAGGACTGATTTTCATCTGGGGCACTGTTGAAATGGATTGAGGACTTAAAGACATAGATGCTCTAAACCTCTTGCATTTGAATAAGAAGACGACTGAGGTATTATTTTTTTTTGGAACATCCATTGCCACATTCATTGGCTCAATATACAAAGCATGTAATCACAAACCTGGGGGTCAAAGTGGTTCTGAAATGTGATAATCAAATGTGGACAGTGGTTAAAACAAGCTCTTTTTTTTCATTTAAGGCAGCTAGCTACATTCAAGCCAGTTCTTACTAGAGAGCACTATGAAGCAGTAATCCACTCCTTCGTCACCACTAGACTAGATTACTGTAATGCACTTTGTATAAGGATCAATGCGGTCTGTACATCTTAGGATAAATTTTTAATTTAGCTTATTTGTTTTTAAAGCTTTAAATGGTCTTGCCCCGCCTTATCTCACCAAACTACTACACCCCTACACGCCCTCCCGTTCTCATGTCACAGACACAGACCAGCTGTTCCTGAGAGCCGCCCAAACTAAATGAAAGCTTCAAGGATATCGTGCTTTCCCTGCTGCTGCTCATGTGGAGCAACATGCCTTTGAGCATCAGACAGGCATCCTCCCTGACTGTTTTTAAATTACTTCTTAAAACTTATATCTTCTCCTTAGCCTTTGACACCACCTCATTTGTTAATTTTTAGCTCAGTTTTAGTTTATTTTAACCAATTTAATTTAATTGATTGATATATTTGTTTTTGTTTGGTATAAATCTGTTTTGGTTTGATTTGATGTGTTCTTATTATGTATTGTGACTGCTATTGGTTTTATCGACAGCAACTTTGCAACACTTTGGTCCTAAGTTTGTTTAAAGTGTTATACATAAAGCTGGTATGGTATTGTATGGTATGGTATGGTATGGTATGGTATTGTATGGTATGGTATGGTATTGTAAGGTATGGTATGGTCATCCATCAATCACTCCCTTCCATACCCACTTGATCACGTGCAGGGTCACAGGAAGCTTGTGTCTTTTTCCAGTTGTCACTGGGTAAGATGCAGGGTATACCCTGGACAGATTGTGAGTCCATCAGAGGAACACATGCAAATGAACAAGTATCACTCCCTCCTGGAGCAAACATATCATTACCAGTGTAGTAGAACAGACCGTGTCTCTGAATTTTGGTGAAAACACCTGAATTCACTTTTTCACTGAAACTCTCAAGTGAATCTCCTTTTCTCTGAAAACCCACAGTGAATGACAAAATTACTGTTTTATTCCAGTTTAGTTGAATTAAGAGACACAAATCAGAAGAGACTTTCTTTAATTTGTGTTAATTCAGAATTAATCAACACAATAACTTCAATATACTGTATTGATCATGGTTTATGCTGTTAAGGCGTTAATAACTTCTTCATATGAGTCAAACTGTGTGTTCTATTCAGAAGAACAAGTCAGAATAATCTGTTAGTATTTGTTTGAAATGTTTAAGGACAGAGGGAAAAGTCGTAGACTAAACTTGTCGTCTGTCTCCTTTTTCTGAAAACAAATCCCTCTACTCTCAAAAACAGATTCTCTGTTTTGGACACCTGCAAGTCTTCTCTTCTATCCGAGTGACCTTCATACACTCCAACTCCCTTCCACTGGTTCATCTGAACCAATCGGAGAAGGACAAGTCACTAATCTCAGATCCTTTCTTAAAAGTTCTAAGCTTTTGCTGGAATAGGCAGTTCCTGTGAGGAAGTGGAGATGTGAACTTTCTTTTGGAAACTGTGGACGTCCGACCATGAGTCAAGGGTCCGCGTTTTCAGCAAGGTTCAAACAGAACATCAGCTATGAACCATTTGAGTGTCACAGCTCCAAGCTGTGAACTCTTTCTGGAAGTTGTTATCTTGAAAACTAAACCGGAGCTGAGGGCATTACTCTGTGAGGCAGAAGCGGGCCTCACGAGACCGTGGCAAGATGGACGTGTGTCGCCTGTAAAACGCCGCAGGACGTGCGCATATGGCTTGACTAATTTACTGGAGTTGAGACAAGAAAATCTTCACAAAGGTAAAAGTCATTGTTCATCACGGTACGGAAGTCCAGCCGAACCCGAGCAGAGGATGTGCTGTCTCTGGCTAAAATATCTCAAGATAAGACTTCAACCATTTCCCTTCAACCTCCATTTTCTTCCTCCTAAACTTTCTCCTTAAACTTTATTTCTAAAAGTAAAAACTTTAAGTTTGTGCCGCAGATAAGTTAATGTAAGACCCATAACTTTATTCTGTTGTTTCCAGGAAGTTACGGACGCGTGATTTCATCTGTGCTGAAGTTAAATTATAGGAAATCGATCAATTATGTAAATATGTTGAATTGTAATTTAATGATTTGTTAATTAAATGATTCAGTTCATAAATTGACATTTCATGTCTTTACATTTCATCACTGAGTCATAGAATTATTGGTATTAATCTGAAAAAGATGAGAACCCGTGAATTATTGATGATAATTTTGTGTCAGTCAAAACTCTGCTCAAATTTACATTTAAGTATAGATAAGTCAGCAAAGTGATCTTCTTCTATATTACCATACCATACCATACCATACCAGTTTATTTCTAAAGCACTTAAAAATACAGCATCAGCCGTCCGAAGTGCTGTACAAGAACAAAAGCAAGCACAAAACAATAAAAACAATCATATAAATAATCAGAACATCACAAGTAATTATTATTACACCAGACACACTGTACAGTCTTATACTGTATTTCATATTACCCCAAATTGAATGTAACTGTTTAGTTCATTTAAATGAATAAAGCCTGTTTAAATTCAAGATGTGGAGTGAGAAACATGTAGAGACCCCCAAATACTACAATAAGATATATATATATAAATTGTTCACATTTTTGGCCAAGTTTAGCCTAAATTTAGCCAATATATTATTTAAACCTCAAAATATGAATTGAGGATCACACACCTGTCCATGTACCCAGGCAAATGTCTATGTAATATAACATAATCCAGCATTTATGAACCTAAGGATATTTTTTGCTTCACACTGGCAGTGGTGGGCAACGCTAATCAAAAAATTAGTTCCACAATTTCTAAAACGCTTATTAATTTTTTTAGGTCCACAATTTCAAAAGCACAAATGTCTTATGAAAATTAGGGGAAGCTAATCTAATCCGCTATTTATATTCGACAATTGGTAGCCGGCAGCGTTATGCAATATTTGCACTACACTGCCAACTGAAAAGTAACTAAAATCAGCGTCAGAGTCAGAGAGTATTTATTGTCATTTGCACTGCATGTGGAAAACGAGATTATGTACACGGGGTCCCAGTTACATCCAACAACAAATGCAAGAGAAAAACAGTAATAACATCTAGAATTAACTAAGAAAAACATCAACTAGTAATACACTAAGCCCTAATGTAGTGGAAAAACATCATTATAAACAGCAGCACGAACATGAGTCTGTATGAGCAGATGGTCACAGATGAACACAGCAACAAGAAAACAGATCAGCATCAGCATGATGTGATATTTTGCAGTGTTTATTCTTATTATTTATTTATTCATGAGTCTAACAGCCTCAGGGTAGAAGCTGTTCCTCAGTCTAGTGGTTCTACATTTGATGCTCCTCAACCTCCGTCCTGAGGGGAGTGGGGCAAAGAGTGAGTGTGCTGGGTGAGTGAGGTCTTTCATGATGCAGGTGGCTCTTTTCCTGCATCTGGAGGTGTAAATGTCTGTGATGGTGGGGAGACTGACTCCGACAGACCTCTGTGCAGCCTTCACCACTCTCTGTAGAGCTTTCCTCTCTGCAACTGTGCAGCCTCCATGCCACACGTTGATGCTGGAGCACAGGACGCTTTCCACTGCACACCTGTAGAACGAGGTGAGAACTGGGCTGCTCAGACCAGCACGTCTCAGTCGTCTGAGGAAGTAGAGTCTTTGATGACCTTTCTAAAATGATCCTAAAAGGATGAAATTACAAAAATCAAAGGATTTATTTAATACTTTACGTACATATATTCTATTCGGCCACAAAATTAACAAAAAAGAGAATGATCTTTTAATCCCTAAAACCACTTTTAAATCTCAAATACACGGGTGTGTCGCCACCGCATTTATACATAAAAGTAACCAAAATACATAAAACTAACGACTCACCGTCGAGTGGTCGACACAAAACACACAATAAAATCCTCCGGCCGCGTTAATTTGGCTTGAAACAGCGGGGTTCTCTGCGGATTTATCCATTAGTAACCCAGCACAACCAGGCAGACACAGAGTTAGCGTCCAGTTCACCTCTGACCCGGAAGATGTCAAGATTCTATAGGTAGTCAACAGATTTAATGAAAAGTAACTAAAATACATAAAACTAACGACTCACCGTCGAGTGGTCGACACAAAACACACAATAAAATCCTCCGGCCGCGTTAATTTGGCTTGAAACAGCGGGGTTCTCTGCGGATTTATCCAAGAAACCCAGCACAACCAGCTAGCCACAGAATTAGCCCCCGAGTTCACCTCTGACCCGGAAGATGTCAAGATGGAATAGTCCATTTTTAGTAGGGGGATAAAGAAATCGACCGGTTTTTGTATTGCGTATTTAATGATCGTTTTCATCGTAACTATAATTATTTTTATGTTAAATGTACATTAACAAGCAGGATCAATGTTAGGGATGTAGGTGACTGGCCGGGGCGCGGCGGGGCCGGTGCCCCTGCTGATTGGGATCCCCAGGCAACGGCATCATTTGCCTACATGGTAGATCCGAGTCTGTTCTCCGCTCTGCTCCCTCCCCCTCCAACCCTCCCTCCTCTCTGCTCTTTACGGTGGGGAAAAAGGTAAAACAAGCAGCTACGGAGCCAGCATAAGAGCTTGTAAATAAGTTTATTGGTTTTTACTGATAGATAATTAGTTATTAGCGGTACTGCATTTTAAATAAAAATAGCACAAATCCGCTTATGAATTATAAAAGTTAGTCAAACCACAAAAACGCTGACAAAAAGTTTAGATCCACTGTAAGCGGATTAGCGCTTTAGCGCTCTCTAGCGGTCTGTGCCCACCTTTGCACATTGGTATCGAGTGTTTACTCTGTTTTGCCTAATTCAGTCAAAAGATGAACTTTTGATAAGACAATGGCATTCCATGATCATCTGCCATGGCAGCTATAAAGTGTTGAAATAAACCATCAGAAAGATTTGTAAAGATGGGTGTAACTTTTTCAATCTTCTTGTTGGGAGAGATTGATCTTTTAAGTCAAAATATGGGGGACAAAACTATAAATTTGCATTCCCAGTTGGAGAAAATGGGGATGAAATTGCTTCATCAGAACTATTGAGGCCTGTGCTTCTGTATACATTGAGTATTTAATTAGTGCCATTTAAGTAGATGGCTCTGTACTTACAGTACTTCTCGAGACTACATGAGTATATACTGAACTTAACATTCCCTTAACATTGTAATCAGCAATGAGTTTATATATAGAGCAACATAACTGCTTTAAAAATGATTGATGTATTCAGTTAATTGCAATTTTTAACTTTGTCATTAGGTGTCACTAAATTCTAATTATTTTATAAAACCTTTATTAGGATATTTTTACTTAGCTGTTTCTTAAGTATGAAAAAGGAACCACATCTTAAAGCTTGACATCCATGAAGAAGAGCTGCACAACCTCTCATTGCCGTGACTATTCAGAGTTCATCTTATGTGTGGGGATGAAAAAATATGTGGAATCATTTTACACTTCCATTGACTGGGTGAAATTTGCACCTTTAAGTCACACGCAGTCACAAGTTGCAGTGTTATTTTTCCACTGTGTTTTTCCTCTTACTGTGAAAGTGTTTGCATGGGAGGAGTGTGATAGTTGCACCTGTCAGTACCCTCGTTTTCATGCCTGTTTTCAGCACTGAATACACATACACAACACGTGCACGCACGCCACCCATGTACTGAAACTCAGAGACTGCCAGGGTTGTTTTTCTTGCTAATTGCCTATGCTAATTTTATCTCCAGAGAAGAAGTAAAAGTATTAGTACAAAGCTGTTCTTGGAGCTTAGATGTTTTTGCTGTGCCAGACGTCTTTGAAAAAAAATCTGGCAAGGCTCAGGCCTTACAAATCTTGATTTGAAAAAGTTAAATTTAAACAAAAATGATTCACTCAGAGACGGTAATGAGTTAGTATTTATTTGCAGAATTAAGCTTTTGTATTCACAGAATAGCCTATGTGCGGTATAGAGAATTTGGTGGGTTATTCCAATAAAAGCAGCAGTGATACCCTTCACTTTTCCAAACCTCTTATTCTGACCACAGTGATTTCAGTTTGGGCTGGGAACTCTAATCACAGTGTGACCTTTGAACTCATGAGCCTGGCACAGGGGTATTCCCATTTGGGTGGCTTGATATTGACTCGAAGGTTATTGGCTCAGCTAATTGCTATTTGCATAGCTTTATTAGTATCCCAGCATTGCCTCTGTGACATTTCAATCTTTTTTTTTTTGGTACCGTTTCTCCTTTCCTCCTCTCTGGCTCCAACTTCTTCTCTGCATTCTGGGGAGAGGAATTAGACAGTGTTTGGTGTGTGATTACGTATTCATGCTTGAAGTAGCGACGGGCGAATCTCGTGAGGAAAAGCCAATGAGGAGAAGAGCAAACATTAATATGCTTTTAATAACTCTTTCTATCTGTTTCCTTGTTTTCCCATTCTGACTTTTGTCTACCTATTTTGGAACGGATTTCTCTCCTTTATATGTTTTTTTGTGAATAAGAAATAAAGTATTGAATGAGTGGAAAAATAAAATCTTGTGAAATGGTAATACTGATTTTTACATTAGGGGTTTTATTAAATGTGTGAAGGTTTTTGCCACTTTATGTGAATTGGTAGAAACTTGGAGTAACAAATCCCTTTGAACAAAAAGAACAATAGGAACCAGTCAAGACTTTTATTTTTGACATACATTGCCAGTTCATATCCTGACTTCCAAAAGAAGCTGACATAGTATTTGAGGCCTCATTCGCACAATATGTCAACATATTTTAGAAGCTAATGTAACCCAGATAAATATTTTAGCGCATTGATTAAATTCATAAAATATGTGACACTTTAAAGAAAATAAAAAACTCTAAGTTAAATATGTTGTAAATATAGCTAGAACTGTTTCATTTATGTTGTAAAATGCTTAAAAACTGTTTAAAGTACACACTCATAAGTTAAAAGCAAGGAAAGTATGACATTTTGTTGATATATTTAATGTCTGCTTTATTGTGAAAAGCAAAAGGAAGTGTGAGTAGTCAGGGGCTGAACTTGATGAGAGTGACTGGGAAGCCAGGTACACCAGAGGCAACAGGTGTGCTGTTTGGAGTAATTAAATAAGTTTCCTGATTGTTAACACAGTGATCGACAATGGACACTTGTTTGAAATTTAAACAGATGCATCAAAAATAAATGGAAAAATAGGAATAGCTTTTATAATACCGGAATTTCAAATAAAAATAGGAAAACAAATCACCAACGACTTGTCAGTATACACAGGAGAGATGTTAGCAGTTTTATTGGCAGTGCAGAGGGTGAAGGAGGTAAAGCCATTAAAAACAATCATCTGTTCAGATCCAAGTTCAACATTATTAAGTTTAAAACACAATCATTCAGACAGTAGACCAGACATATTACTAGAAATACTCCACACATTATTCAGGATACAAAGGTTGGGATTAACAATAAAATTGTTATGGGTACCATCACACATTGGGATAAAAGGAAACAAGACAGCAGATAAGATGGCAAAGAAGGCAACTCAAACTCAGATCAACTTAACAGTAAAAACAAGTAAATCAGAGGCAAAAAGTATCATCAAACAAAAACGGAATAAATAATGGCAGAAAAGATGGGATGAAGAAAGACAAGGAAGATGGTGTTATAGGATCAAAAAGACAGTAGGAGAAACGAGAACTGGAAGAAGGAGCAGAAAGGAGGAAAGATTAATAACAAGACTAAGATTTGGACACATGGGACTTAATTATTCATTATTTCAAATAAAGAAGCACAACACTGGAAAAAGTGAGTACTGCGGACAAGATGAAACATTACAACATGTTTTACAGGTATGTTAAAAATATGAACAATAACGTAAATATTTTGTATATGAAGAGATCATTTGAAAAGACAAAAGAAAAGTTTAACATAATAGATGCACTACAACATAACTTAGAGAGCAAACATATCCAAATTATAATAAGATCTTTTAAGAAAACAAAGTTGATTAATAGAATTTGAAATAATATAGTTTAAACATGCATACTTTTTTTTCACTACAGATACAGTTACAGTTATAAGAATGTGAACAAAAAGAACAAGGGACAAGATAACAAGAACAAGGAACACAGAAAAATGTTTTGACTATGCCAGGGGGTGCCAGGTTTCTACAATGAGTACATAAAAAATAAAATTATACATTAAATATATTCAAGGAGCTACAGCATTCAAACATGTTTATACTTTTCTTGTTGTTACTCTTAGAAATGGTGCATAAATATAATTCTATTTCTTTAATTAAACCTGGATTTATGACATAACAATTCCAGAATAAATGACTGATTGTTTCAGAGTGCTCTTTGCAAAATTTACAGTTGGGGTCAATGCTGTTAATAATTTCCTATGGAAAAATCATATTCATTACTTAAGGAAATCTGTGGTAATGAGCTCGTATGAGAAAGGAGGCTTAAATTTTCTCGATTTCACAACTCTAAACAATACCTTCAAAATAAATTGGATAAAATCATATTTAAAAAATCTGTCCTCCATGTGGAATATTTTCCCACATCACATCTTCTCAAATTTAGGAGGGCTCAATTTTCTCCTCCTCTGTAATTACAATTGAAGGGAACATGAGGGAGACCCTATATTGTGTCTTTAAACACATATAGTGCTACCCAGATGTAAAGGATTTTAACAGGGGTCAGTATTAAGCTGACCTCTTTATCCTTAATTAATTTACTTATTCAGATTGAATAGTAATTTCACGGATTCTTTTCTTTTTCAGTTTACCCAATATTTCTGTGATCTTTATGATGGATAAATAAAACAGAAGCCATAGAGTGACAATGGACACATTAACTTAGCTTGATATGTCAAAGAGACACTATCATTTATTTAAAATGAATCAACTAAATTAACACCATTACACTTGATTGACTTGATTTCACTCTCTTTCAATTTATCACGTCAGCACATTTAAATTTAACACAACAGACTTCAATACTGGATGTTAAACATATTTAGTCTGAGGGCTCTTTAGCTTAAAATAGTTTCCAGCTTAGAATTGAGGGAAAAAGATAGGAGGAAGATGGAGAGATGGTTTACAGGAAATTGTCTTGAGCATGATACCAAAAGTGACACTTCCATCCGACTTCTGCTAAAATCCAGGTACGTTTGTAAACAGCTCTTTACCTTTCGACGACGAGTCTGATAAAGAGATGACACCAGCCTGTAAGATGCACAGTCCTTCAGGCCCAGTTCGTCCGAACTGGTTATTCGTTTACGTTTTCAACGTCTCCTGGGTTCCGCTTGGTCATCAGAAAATATGTCAGCTCCTGGCCTCTGACTTCAAGATAAGCTTATTCCAGGAAGGAATAAACAAAGTTTTGAGCTTACGCTCGTTCTCAGTGGACTCATAACAGCCTGTTATCAGTCCTTAGCTGGACGACATGCCCTTAGCGTGTGGCTAAACGTCCATCCAGCTCTTTGGGAAAGTTCACATCTCTTTTGAAGTTCCCAGCAAACTCTGAAGCGTTTCAGCAAAAGTTAGAACTTAAAAGAAGATCATGAGAGGAGTGAGACTTGTGTTATCACGACCCAAGGTTACAGCCAGCAGCAGAGGAAAATGTTTAGAAAAAACAGAGAAAGCTGGAGCCCTTCTCCTGAAACAACAGATTAACTGTCTTCTGACTTTCTAAACAAAACCGTCGGGTCTCTCTGACCCGAGACTTCAACTTTAACACAGCAGTGAACACAGTAATACTCCATATTAAAAGAATAACAGCATATAACATATATCATGAAAATGACAAAAGTTATTCTTTTGATCACATCAGCCTAAAATCAAAGATAGAAATAGTCTCTTTTGGTGACTATATTCTCAGATTACAACTAATGGAATGATTTTGTGGTAAATGTCTTGCTTTACTGAGAGGTCAGTAAAGGTCATCTCTGGAACAGTTCAAAAGTACACAGGTGTATCAAAGTGGACACGGTCATGCCCATTACACAATATAGAAAAAGTATCAGTAAAACTTTCTGCATTTCACAAACAAACACTTCTCTCATGGACACTTATTTAAAAACATAATTTTTCCCCTCATAATTTTTTTATTTGGAATAACAAATTTATCCTTTACAATAACAAATCACTTTTTTATCCACAATGGTTCAACCAAAACATCCTTCTAGTGGGTCAACTGTTTAAGAAAAATGGATGTTTACTCAGTTATAATGAATTCAACATGAAGTTTAACCTTGCTGTCACTACTAAAGAGTATGATATTGTGTTTGATGCTGTTACTAATGAAATTTGTGAACTCTTTAGAAACAATGTTTTTGATGAACAGAAATCCTTGTTGAATGTAACTGACACCACTGTTGGTAAAGCTTGTTTTTCTTCAACATGTAGGAACAACAGAATTATCCGTGCCCTGTTCCAGCAGGATATTATTTCTATCCCCTCATCTGTCTTCTACTGGAGAAACTTTGTCCCTGATTCACAATGGAAAAATGTGTGGACATTTCATCAGAAACTGATGATAAACAACAAAATGAAAGATGTCTCCTTTAAACTGTTACACATAATATATCCTACTAATCAATTCATGAAGAAATATAGTTTAAACATGCATACACATAGAATTATCCCATGAAGAACCACACTCCATACCAGTGGCCTTTCTGGGTGTTGTTTGCATGTTCCCTCTGTGCATGTCAGAGTCAGAGTCAGAGTCAGAGAGTCTTTATTGTCATTTGCACCGCATGTGGTACATGAGATGAAAACGAGATTATGTACACGAGGTCCCAGTTACATCCAACAACAAATGAAAGAGAAAAACAGTAATAACATCGAGAACTAACTAAGAAAAACATCAACTAGTAATACACTAAGCCTAATATAGTGGGAATAAACAGCAGCACGAACATGAGTTTGTATGAGCAGATGGTCACAGATGGTCACAGATGAACACAGCAACAAGAAAACATATCAGCATCACCATGATGTGATATTTTGCAGTGTTTATTTTAATTTTATTTTTATTTATTCATGAGTCTAACAGCCTCAGGGTAGAAGCTGTTCCTCAGTCTAGTGGTTCTACACTTGATGCTCCTCAACCTCCGTCCTGAGGGGAGTGGGGCAAAGAGTGAGTGTGCTGGATGAGTGAGGTCTTTCATGATACAGGTGGCTCTTTTCCTGCATCTAGAGGTGTAAATGTCTGTGATGGTGGGGAGACTGACTCCAACAGACTTCTGTGCAGCCTTCACCACTCTCTGCAGAGCTTTTCTTTCTTCAACTGTGCAGCCTCCATGCCACACGTTGATGCTGGAGCACAGGATGCTCTCCACTGCACACCTGTAGAACGAGGTGAGAACTGGGCTGCTCAGGCCGGCTCGTCTCAGCCGTCTGAGGAAGTAGAGTCTCTGATGACCTTTCTTGATCAGGCTGGTGGTGTTGTTGCTCCAGCTGAGGTTATCATTCAAGTGTACACCCAGGTATTTGTAGCTGGAGACCACTTCCACTGCAGACCCACCTATTATCAGTGGGGCATGGGTGTGTTTGTTCCTTCTGAAGTCCACAATCATCTCCTTTGTCTTCTTCACATTCATGTGAAGATTGTTCTCTTTGCACCAGCTCTCCAGATGTTCCACCTCCTGTCTGTAGCTGGACTCATCATTGTTTGTGATGCATCCCACCACCGCTGTATCATCTGCAAACTTAACAATATGACAGCCTGGAAGTGTGGCTGTACAATCATATGTGAGCAGAGTGAACAGAAGGGGGCTCAGCACACATCCTTGAGGAGAGCCAGTGCTGAGGGTTATGGTGGAGGAGGAGAAGTTGTGGATCTTCACGGACTGTGGTCTGTCTGTTAAGAAGTCTAGTACCCAGTTACAAATAGAGGGGCTTAGTCCAAGTGTAGATAGTTTGTCTATCAGAGTTTGGGGGATCATGGTGTTGAAGGCAGATGTGAAGTCCACAAAGAGCAGACGCACGTATGAGTCCTTCTGATCCAGGTGGGTGAGAGCAGTGTGGACCACGGAAGAAATGGCGTCCTCTGTTGATCGGTTCTCACGGTATGCGTATTGATGAGGGTCCTCATTGATGTTGACGGTTGCCTTGATGTGGGACATGACCAGTTTCTCAAAACATTTAGCGACTATCGGGGTGAGGGCCACCGGTCTATAGTCATTCAGACCAGTCACTGTGGAGCTCTTTGGGACTGGGATGATGGTCGCGGTCTTCAGGCAGGTGGGAACTGACTCCAGTGCAAGTGAGGTGGTGAAGATGTCAGCCAGCACCTCACAGAGCTGGTCCGCACATTCCTTCAGAACTTTCCCTGGGATGTTGTCTGGTCCGGTTGCTTTATGAGGATTAATCTTTCTGAGACTGCCTCTCACTTCTGCTGCGGACACCCTGAGATGCTCTTCATCTGGTGATGAGGTGAGTCTGGTGCTAGCAGGTCTGTTTGGATCATCAAAACGTGCATAAAACTTATTGAGGGCATCAGGCAGAGATGGGTCCCTGGGGCATTGTTTGTTTTTGCCTTTGTAGTCTGTTATGCATTTAATACCCTTCCACATGCTCCGTGGGTCTTGTGAGGTGAACTGTCCCTCGATCCTCTGTGCATACGTGGCCTTGGCCTTCTTAATGCCATCCTTCAGTTCATTCCTGCTCTTTCTCAGTTCCACTTTATCTCCTGACTTGAATGCAGTGTCTCTGGCTGCTAGCAAGGCGTGAACTTCTTTATTTAACCAGGGTTTCCGGTTCGGGTAGGATTTCACATATTTTTTTATGGATACATTTTCAGAGCATGTACTGATGTAACCCAGGACTGAGGAAGCGTACAATTCCATGTCCACTGAACTACCATCAGTGGCTGCTTCTCTGAAAACAGACCAGTTTGTCCTCTCAAAACAGTCTCTCAACATGGGGGAACTATCTTGAGGCCAGATTGTTATTTCTCTTTGTTCCGGCTTCCGGCGCCTGAGTGGAGGGAGTTCTCTTGGCGCCAGAATCAGAGAGTCGTGATCGGAAGATCCGAGCGCTGGGCGTGTCTTCGCCGTGTATGCCCCCTTTACATTTGTGAAGACTTGGTCGAGTGTTTTATCTCCTCTCGTGGCTGCGAAGACGTTCTTATTGAAGGCTGGGAGGGACACCTGGAGATCCACGTGATTGACGTCCCCGCAAACAATGAAAAGCCCCTCAGGATATTTACATTCCAGCGAGGTGAGTAAGTCGTGAATCTCTCTCTGGGCGTCGTTAGCATTAGCATCGGGTGCTATGTAAATAACGCTGATTACGATCACTGAATAGTCACGTGGCATATAATGCGGCCTACATCTTATTGTGATCAACTCCACGGCAGCTGAACAAGCTCTTTTTATCACAGCACAGTTCGTGCACCAATCTTTGTGTACGTAAATACAAACACCACCACCTCGCGTTTTCCCCGTAGTCTCGAAGCACCGGTCTGTTCTGAAGAAGAGCCGGTCGTCCAGCTCGTAAACAGAGTCTGGAGTCTCCTCAGAAATCCACGTTTCCGTAAGACAAAGCACGGAACATCTTCTCATCTCCTCCGACGTGGTTACCCTCAAACGAAGTAGATCCATCTTGTTGTCGAGTGAGCGAACGTTAGACAGGAAAAGAGCCGGCATCGGGGGTTTACCGGTTATAGCGTCTTTCCGCATTCTCGTCATAATTCCTGCACGACAACCCCGCTTCTTTCCTCGTGAGCAGCGCTTTCTTTTCTTTCCCCTGGAGTGCATCTGCTTCCAGAAGGACGTTTTCAGCAGGTCCAATCTTCCGAGTTCTGATTTGAGTTCGTTGCTGATTTCAGCTGTGCCCTGTGGTAAATCCGCTCCAATTCTTAACAGATCAGTTCGGCTGTAATTCACCCGCAAAACACGCGCAGAGTCAGGTACAAAAACACTTTTAAAATTACTAAAAACTAGAGATGATCCGGGAACTCGTGAAGCTGCGGCTGCACTGAGCGCGGCCATCTTGATTTGGGCATGTGTGGGTTTTCTCGGGGTTTGTTTCCTCCCACAGACTAAAAACATGCATGCTAGGCTGATTGGTAACTCTAAATTGTTTCTGGGTGCGAGTGAAAGTGTGAATGGTTTTGTCTCGTTTGTCTCCATGTGCCCCTGTGATGGACTGGAGTCCTGTCCACGGTGTCCCCTGCCTCTCGCACAGTGATAGCTGGATATGGGCACCAGTGACCCCCATGACCTGAAAAGAAGAAGCAGGTAAACATATTGGATAAATGGATGGATACTGGCATTCCCATGCCGCTCTAGCGAGAACTTGTACTTCAGTAATTAAATACAGAGAAAGAACATTGTCAGGTTGCTAAAGATTTTCCCCAAAATGATTATTTCTAATTTTTATTATCTTTTTTCCCCTCCTCTAAGTTATGAACCAATTTTGTGCTCATGTTAAGTTTACTGGTGATAGGATTAAGTTAAAGCAAGTGAGACAAAAAAGTGGGCATGTGTGAAATAGTTTGCTACAAAGTTTATCAAAAGTTATGTATCTCGAACCTCTCAAGTTATAGTACAACAAAAACAGAAAAAAATGTTTTAAAATGTATGTACAGGGAAGTGTATTTTAATATGTACAGTATTTAAAAGAAAAATTATGTTGTGTGTATAGAAGATGTGCAAACACAGCAGAGATTCTTTGTTTTTGTTTTTTTATATAATTAAAGTGGTTCAGACAAGCAACTTGTTATTACATCATTCTACAACATTACTGTATTGAATACTTAAAGACTACTTAATGCAAGCATTGCTTTACATTGTTTTTAAATAAGCCCGTATTTTATTTAATTTCTTGAATAATATATAATTTAGGCTTATGTCCTCTCGTGAGGGCTAAATTTTACATCGTAGCAGGAAGATGGAGGAAGTTTCCGCTGGGTGAGCTGTTTTCTCCCCAACATGCAGTTCAAATAAACAAGAACTATAAAACTGTATTTTTAGAAAATATGAATAATAGTTGAAACTGCTGATTGTTAAAAATAGACATTTTATGTTCCTGTTTAAATGTTCGATGGGCAGAGTTATTTGTTGAGCAATCAAACATACAAACCATGTATTCAGCCGAATTTACTACCCTGGCTCTCGCTCAAGGCGGACACTCTTGCTCTCCCTCCCCCTGTTCTCCTTATACTCCTGCTTTGCTCTCTGTGTGTTTGAAGCTCCTGGTACACATCTCCCAAATGAAAAATATGGTTATGGATATGGTGAGCTGGACTTTCAACACAGTCTGCAAAATCTTTTCAACAAAACGACAGGATCCTGGAGAACCCTCTTGTTTGGCTGAGACTCACGCTGTGGGGTACGTCATAAATCCGTGGGGAGTTTGGCAGCTGATGTGTCTCTCAGTCTTGTCTCAGGAGAAAGACGATTATATATTTGAATTTATGATAGCAACGGTTTTTCTCTTTGACATCGGTGGGGCTCTGTTTTACTGACTTTTATAGAAGATTTTACCTGGAGACAGTAATTCACGCATTTATTACATCTAGGCTTGATTACTGCAATTCACTACTGTTTGGTATCTGTCAGACAACAACATGACTACAACTGGTCCAGAACGCAGCAGCCTGATTTTTAAACAGTACAGGCAAAAGAGAGCACATTACACCAGTCTTGGCCTCCCTGCACTGGCTACCGGTTCATCTTCTAACCCAGTTCAAAATTCTCCTGAATGTCTACAAATTGCTAAAT
>JBBPBX010000957.1:52403-63809 GCA_038048925.1 Garcialebias charrua | reverse complement strand
CTCTGATTTGCTACAACCGTATGCAGCGGGTTGGGATGTTGTCAGTCCATACAATGGGCATTATCAACTGTTATCATCCCCATTTGTAGTAGCGAATAGGTCACAATCTACCTACTAGCATGTTTAACAGAACTTTATCAGCGTTGTTATCGCTGTGAGTAGGCAGCGTGTTTCCGTAAACCCGGAAGTGTAGCGTTTTTGTTTTTTTCAGCTTATGTAACTGTTTTACTCAACCTATCCTTAAACCTGACCCAGAGGACCAACCCTAAACCTAACCCCCTTACCCTTGTGCCTAAACCTAACCAAGACCCTAAACCTTGCTTTATCTTGAATTTAGATCAAACTAATTACCGCACATGATATTCCGTAACTAAAAGAGAATTGTTGATGATCCATTTGAAATTGAATATGTTGTGATCTGTAAAGTGAGTGAAGTGAAGTTTCTGGGTATTCAAAAAGGCATTCAATACAAGATCAACTGGACTTTATTTGTTGCAAAAGACAGTTCACCAGCATATCTTTCTGGGTGTTATCATTGATGACAAACTGGCATGGAAACATCATGTAAATTCCATTAAAACTAAAATAGCTAGATCAATTGCAGTACTGTATAAAGTCAGGGATTTTTTAATTGATAAAGCTTTGTATATGTTGTATAACACAATCATTGTTCCACATTTAATCTATTGTATTGACGTTTGGGGAAAAGCGAGCAAAACAATTACAAAGCCTGTTTATATTTTACAAAAGAGAGCTGTAAGAGTAATCACCAGAAAACATTTCAGTCACCCATCAAACACTTTGTTTCTTCAGCTAAATTTATTGAAACTCCAGGAATTGGTAGATTATAGTATTTTATCAGTTATGTATAGGGCTCATAATAACACATTACCTTTAAATATCCAAAGAAATTTTATAAAAAGACAAAGTTATTACAATCTCAAAGGGACAGAGATATTCATCAAACCACAATTCAGAACCAGCTTAAAGGGACGGTCTACCTCAATTCAGGGAGTTGGATTGTGGAATGTTCTGGAGAGTGATGTTAAAAATGCAAAATCAATGTATACATTTAAGAAAAAGGTCAAAAAGGACTTGCTCAAAAACTATATATGATGTAGCTTAGTGTGTTTGTGTATTACAGTTAGAAAAATTAAGTAGAGTTATTCATTTTGTGATGTAGTTTGAAGGTTATCATTGTTTGAACAAATTGTGAAATAAGGGGCAGATATAATAAGATTTCATCTTCTTTC
This sequence comes from Garcialebias charrua, assembly GCA_038048925.1. Lineage (NCBI taxonomy): Eukaryota > Metazoa > Chordata > Actinopteri > Cyprinodontiformes > Rivulidae > Garcialebias > Garcialebias charrua. Next base: position 62,556 of record JBBPBX010000957.1, on the reverse strand, counting down.
TGCTCCTTTCATTTTATCCTACTTGTATTCTTGTATCTGATGAAACTGTTTTGTATTGTTCTTTTAAAATGAATAAATAAACATCAAATCAAACCTAACGCCAGAGGCTTTACTCGAAACTTTAACACGTAGCTAAAGACGGAGCCTGCTGTCATCGCTTGTAATGGTGACAATGTACCTTTAAACCTCCTAGTAGGTACAGTAGGGGTATTTTGACTGCTACGTATGGGAATATTAATAATTGATAAGGGCCATTTTATGGTTGATAACATCCGAAGCGGGTGACAGTATGTCCGACCACGTTCTCTGAGGTCAGCGGACCAGTTACTTCTCACAGTTACAGGAACTCGTATTAAACGCAGAGGTGACAGGGCCTTCTTTGTAGCAGGCCCAAGACTTTGGAATGAGTTATCTCTAATTGTCAGGCAGGCCCCCTCCCTCTCGGTTTTCAAATCCTGTTTAAAACCCCACTACTATTCCGTTGCTTTCAACACCTGATGACCTGTATGCTTCACACAGGTTGGTCATTATATTTATTATCTGCAACGTTTTTATGTCTATATTCTGTTTTTTACTTCATTTTGTAGGTTGCCTGTTTGTTTGTACAGCACTTTGGTTGGCCTTGTTGCTTTTTCAAGTGCTCTATAAATAAAATGGTATGGTATGGTATGGTAAGATTTTGACAGCAGTTTCGGCCATGGCAAAGCCCCCGAGTCAGTGTGAAGGTTGGGTTCATGCTATGATTCCTCAAAATCAGCTAATTAATAAGCTAATCATAAGATGGAGGCGATTTGTGAGAATCACAAGCCACCTGCAGCTCCTATGACACATCAGCATGTTGGAATCAACCTTGAAGAGAGCTCATAACACGGATCAGTGGAGTGGATACCCATGAATTTGGCCATTTTGGACCGTAAACTTCCAGCAGGACTCAAGGCTGACAAGGAAAAACCGTCTGCCTGAAGAAAGTCAACAATTGTGGCTATCTGAATCTGACTCCCCCGTTTGGCCTCGGATACGAGCCAACTATCAAACTTATCCTGGAACATGGGTAACTAAGGATAAGAGCTTTGTCCATCGAACCCCACCCCCACTTCTTTACAGGCTTATCAGAACTGCCATCTGAAACAACAACTGTGGCCTATCTGAAAATTTCCATGGACAAATCTCAATGCCTTGACGTTAAATGCATATGTAATGTGTCTATAAATGTGCTTGCTGGTAGAGCTTTTTGATGTCTCAAATCATGTCCTGATAGGACAAGATGGGAAGGGATCTTTTTTGTAATACCACTATCTATCCTTATGGTTCTTACCCTTTTTCTATCTAAAAGTATTCTGACAAAGAATAAGGGGCGACACATTGTAGCAGCAGCAGCAATGTGCACTCCGCCCATCTTTCAGACAACTGTACAAACATAATCTATCTGTATCCCAGTACAATGATAATAAAGTTGATTCTGATTCTGAATTGTTTTACATAAATAACGTCATTCTTTGTTTCTTTCTTGTGAAGGAGAATACCAATATTTTTTAAACCATTTCTGTGTTCTAGTTAACTTTGAAGTCATAGTTTTCTTTTGTAGAACATTTTTCCCTGTAGATTACATTGGTGTCTGCATTTTTTATTATCTTCTTGTTTTAAGTATTATCATGTAATGCTTGTTGTTGCATATGCATCACATTTTCTGCACTCTCTTTCTGTTGACCCTTTTCTTCCTCATCCTTATGTTAGTGTGTGAATGAGCCTCAATGACTGTACGTGTGTGTATGATTTGTTCAGAGTGAAATGTCAGTCTGATTTCACTGTTATTACTTGAGGGACGAAGAAGATGGCTTTACTCTGTAATCTCAGCCTCTCTGTGGTCGCCACTCTGTACCTGCAAACACACTTGCCACAGCCGTTACATGGAGGCTTTTAAACACATTGGCTTCACACTATTCCATTATAACTAGGAAACATTTTGTTTTATACATGCCTCCCTGCTGCACACAGTGCAGTGGAACGGCAGGTGAAGGGTGACAAATACGTAGTTCGGTTAAAAGCATGACGAAAAGAGCATTTGATTGACTGATTGTTTGTGATGGATTGGCCTGTGAGACCACGGATCAGAATAATGAACACCTTCGTGCCAGGGGTTGCTATGCAAAGCACAACCTCTCCTGTAAAAAGCCTTTTTTTGAAAACACTCGTCAAGAATTAGCTACAAGGAAATTAACAGTTCTGCAGATGATTAATGCAGACATATCTTAGTTTGAATCTTATACGTTAAATACCAAGCTATGTGCCATGTGTCCGTGTTTTGAAGAGTTTCTCAAAGTTTTTTTTCAATGTTCTCGTAAAATACATAAACGAGCTACATTTTAAAATTACTCTCCTCTGCCAATTTATGCAACTGCACCTGTTGCCACCACTGCAGCAAATTGCACCAGTTGCACCAATGAGAGTTTAACTGTACCAAATACCACCAATATTTAGTAATGAATTAGCCTGGCCCTCGCCATTCCTACGCAGCTCCGCTCAATTCTCATTTCCCTTCACTGCTGGGTCTGGGACTTTTCCCATAGACAAGGATATCTCCGGTAGATTTTTGACCGGACCAATCAGAGAACAGAAGGCGGAGTTTTGAACGACGTCGACTGACGTCGTCATTCAAAATGGCTGCCGCCACGAAGGAATTTTCAATAAAACAAGGTAAAAAACTATTATTTCTCTGCTGATAAAAAATGTATTTCTTAGCTAACGTTATATCAGAAGTGTTCCTGAGCAATCAGAGAGCAGAAGGCGGAGTTTTGAACGACGTCGACTGACGTCGTCATTCAAAATGGCTGCCGCCACGAAGGAATTTTCAATAAAACAAGGTAAACTATTATTTCTCTGCTGATAAAAAATATATTTCACCGCTGACGTTATATCAGAAGTGTTCCTGAGCTTAACAGTTCCTAAATCAATTCACGAAATGGTCAAATCTGCTGGATTTAAATAGTTTCGGTTTGACATTTTCCAAACAGCCTCGGGTGCGCTACGAAAATAAATGATAAAAAATCGAATTTTATCTCAAATGTTTCATCTAGGCCAACAGTCAGTAAATTAGAGACATATAATTACACACTGGTAGCAGAAAAAATATCCACCGAGTGGTTTCTGAGCTTTTTATCTGAATAGCCTGGACCTCGCCAGGCTAAACTAACAAAACTCCGCCTTCTGTTCTCTGATTGGTCCATTCAAAAATCTAACGGAGAAATCGCTGTCTATGGGAGAGATGCCAGACCCTAGTACAAAGCGAAGTGAAGGACATGGGTCTGGTATCAACCAGGCTAGTAATGAATATATTAATTACTAAATGTATGTGATTATTTTGAAAAATTTATTTAAACCAATTTGGTAAACTTGACAAAGACAAAGAGCAATTCCAAAGACTTAAGGACAGCAAACAGCAAGGGACTCGGTGTCCCTTGTCCAAATATGAGTTACCAGGGTACCACCCCAGACCTAGGCCTGGGGGAGGGACTCTTTTGCGAGTGCCTGGTCACCAGGTATTTACCCATGGAGCCCAGTCGGGCTAAGCCAAAACGAGAAAAATGGCTTTGTCTTCCTGTGGGCCCACCATTTGTATGTGTGTGCACGTGGGGGGAGCTTATGGACAGTGCCATGGACAGTGGCCGACAGCAGGGAACTTTTGCACTCTGATGCCATACTAATTTTAAATGACATTTCAGTATATCTAGTCTTATTGGAGTCCTTAGCAGGTGTGCTAGAAGGTGTGTCAGCTAGGGACACCATTATTCTGCTGGTGGACTTGAATGCCAATGTGGGTAAAACAGTGTGACCTTCAGGTTTGTGATTGTGAGGAATAGCCTCTCTGTTCTGAACCTGAGAAGTGTTCTATTGTTGGACTTCTGTGCTAGTCATGGTTTGCCAATCAAGAACACCTTGTCCTAATATAATGGTGTCCATAAATGCAGTTCAGGTCACCCTAGGTATGGTAAATGGTAAATGGAGCTTATTTATATAGCGCTTTCCAGCCCCCTGTGAGGAGCTCAAAGCACTTTACAATACCAACCATCCACCCATTCACACACGCATTCATACACCGGTAGCGGCGACTGCCATGCAAGGCGCCTTCCAGTCCTACCGGGAGCAACTCAGGGTTAAGTGTCTTGCTCAGGGACACAACGACACATGGTGTGGGGAACCGGGATTCGAACCTCCAACCTTCCGATTGGGGGACGACTGCCATTACCACCACGCCACGGCCGCCCGGTATAGATTAATGATTACATTTGTAGTTATGTCATCTGATTTTCAGCCATTTGTTTTGGACACTCAGGCAAAGAGAGGAGCTGAGCTGTCAACTGATCACCACCTGGTAGAGAATTGGATCAGATAGTGGGGGAAGATGCCAGACAGACCCGGTAGATCCAAATGTGTAGTGAGGGTTTGCTGGGAATGCCTGGTATAAGAACACATCAGAAAGATCTTCAACTCACACCCACGGGAAAACTTTAGCTGCATCCTAGCTGAGGCAGGGGACGCCATTGAGTTTGAGTGGGTCATGTTCCACACCTTAAATGTTACCTTAAGCTGTGACCATGAGGCTGTCAGTGCTTCTCGCATTAGCCATCCTCAAACTTGGTGGTGGACACCCCTGGTTAGGCAGGCTGTCAAGCGGAAGGAGGAGTCCTATCAGGCCTTGTTGGCTGGTGGGACTCCAGAGGCAGCTGAGGAGTGCCAGAGGGCCAAGTGGCCTGCAGCTTTGGTTATTGCTGAGGGAAAATCTTGGATGTGGGAGGAGTTCAGTGAGGCCTTTAATAGATACTCTTGGTCGGCTCCAAGGAAATTTTGTTAAACCATCAGGTGGCTGGCGAGGGGAAAGCAGCTCATTAATAACCCTGTGTTCAGTGAAGGTGGGGTGATGTTGACGTCAACCACTGATCTTATTAGGATGTTGAAGGAATACTTCTCAGAGCTTCTCAGTCCCACTGGCACATCTTCCATGGAGGAAGTTGAGTCGGGGGACTTTGAAGTTTGTCTGTCCACAATCATGGCTTAGGTCTCTGAGATAGTTAAAAAGTTCAATGGTGGCAGAGGTCCGGGGGTGGATGAGATTCACCCTGATTTCCTTAAGGCTCTGGATGTTGTGGGGCTGTCTTGGTTGACACATCTTTGCAACATTGCAGTGACATTGGGGGGCAGTGCCACTGGATTGGTGGTGATTCTCCTCTTCAAAAATGGGGATTGGAGGGTGTGTTCCAAATATATGGGTATCACTCTTAGTCTTCCTGGTAAGGTCTATTAAGTGATACTAGAAAAGTGAGTCTAATAATTGATCAAACCTTAGGTCCAGCAGGAACAATGTAGGTTAACTCACCCTACCCTCACTAGGGTACTCGAGGGGTCATGAGAGTTTGCCCATCCAGTCTACATGTGTTTTTGGATTTGAAGGTTTTCAACTGTTTTCTTCAAGGTACTGTACATTGTGGAGTGTACTCCATGAGTATGGGATTGGGGGCCCATTGCTACGGGCTATTTGGTCCTTATACAAGTGATGCAAGAGTTTGGTTCACAATGCCGGCAGTAAGTCGGACCCCTTCAGGATCTAAGTTGGACTCCACCAGGGCTGCCCGTTGTCACAGATTCGGTTCATAACTCTAATTAGAGACTCAAGTTCAAATGAGAATCCATACATATATTCATAGAATGGAAAACCTTAAATGCCAAAATACACCTGTAAGTTAACTTTGCAAGAAGAATATTACTTTGTTCAAATTTTGTTAATGAACTGAGAGCTTTTAGGACTGAAACATGAATATATATATTTTTAATTAACCTTTACTAAACAGCTCAATCAATTAACTAAATGTCAAGAAAATCTAAAAGCTAAAACATGAACTATAGAATTTTTTTTTGCTGCAAGAACCATTTTGGGGAACACCTCTTTGCGTCAGATGCAAGAACCAGGGCCGACACTATCTGCCAAGGAAGATAATTACTCCAAACAATGGCCCAGATGTGGAGTTACTACTTTTGAAACTACCTAAAACCATTCAACCGTAGAAGAAGAATCTCAGAAGTTGAAGGCAGAACTAGACCAGCTTCATTGTGGGTTGTTCCAATACAACTTTGAAGTCCCTCCCCCATTCACAAAAACAAACAAGATATTTCCATTGGTATAATTTAAAAAAAATGCTACTCAGACAATATTTTGCTGCTGTTTTTGCTGCTGTTGTTTGGCGTATTGTTTTTGTACTACTAGTGCTTAGCATATTCTTAGCATATTTTTTAGTTCATATTTACTGTTTTCTTTCAAATGTATACTTTTGTTGAATGTAACTCGTACCCTGTGGACACACTGTTGTTCCACCACATGTACCACATATGACAAATAAAGAAACCTTAACTTTGACTTTCATTTTACAGGCGTTGACTCATGTTAATTATTAACATAGTTATTACTTTGCCATATGTTCAAATCTTAATTTTCCTTATAAGTTCAGCTGTACAGTATTTAGGTTTTGCATGCTTTAAATAAAGGACAAAGTAACGTCATGGCTGTCTGAGGGGGAGAAGGTGGGCCTTAAAGCCCACAGTATGCAAATGATGGGTCCAAAAAATACAAAATGACAGCGCCCATAAAATTAAATCTTATGCCTTCAATCTTCAGCAACAGAAGCAGGTGGGACACAGTGTCTTTGACTGCCTGGAATCTTCAGGGGGAGTGGTGGTGCAGAGGTTAGAGAAAATGGACATCTGATCGGAAGGTCGCTGGTACGACCCCTCGGATTGACAACATCAAAATGTGGGTGGAAAAGATGAAACACCTCCACCTGCCTCCACCCTCATTTGCCCCACTCTGGACCCTTGCACAATGCCCTTAACCCCCACTATCTGCCCCCCAAAAATAGTCTGCCATTGAATATTGCTGGAGTACTGTTGTGACTTTTTTTTTTTTATCTGTTAATGGCAGATATTTTTTCAGTGTGGTTTTATTTATGTTCTGAAGTGCAATCGCCATAAAATAATGCTTGAAAATTTCAAGCAGGACTGGCCACACGACCACTTCATCAGTTATTTTTTTTTCTGTAATTGTCAGCGAGTCTGTTCTCTTTACACAGCAGGTTGGGGCAGCTGCAGCTGTGATAGCTTTTGGACTCTTTTAGATTCTGTGCAGACGCTTCACCTCACTGATGTTGAGTAGATGTGCAGATAATTACAGCAATCACTGATGACCGCCACCTCAGGCCCCTCCCCCACCCCCCACTTACGCTCTATATCCACAGACTCACACTTCAGACTTACTGAAGCATACTGTATTAAAATGATGCTATTTTCTTTTATTATCTTCTCATATAAGACTTTTAAGCAATTTAGAACAGAACTACTGTACCTGCAACATTCAATGGCTTACACATATATCATGAAGAATTTGAAACACAAAGAAAAGGGGTTAATCATTTTGCTTAATCGTAAATTATCAAGAACATACAATAACTTCAATTTATTGCAAAACAAATGGCATACATCACCTTTTTTTACGTTTGTTTAAATAAACAGTTTTCGTAATATGTGGATTTTATTTACAACAATTTTACAAAACAAGCTAATGTTCTTAAATAAGCTGCATTCATTTCTGACGCTTGGTTAAAATTATGCTGCTGTTTCAAGGCCACTTGTTTTTCCGCTGCTTGTGTTTATTGATGTACCTCTAGGAAACAGTTGTGCAGAAAAATGCTCTAAACAGAATTATTATTGAACCCTGAACAAGTAATGCCCTGCACCTACAGGGTGTCATTTATTTTCTGCCGTCCGGTTGCATGTCAGGCCGAGCCGCTGCCCTCTCCCACAATGAGCCAGCTGTGCTCTGGCTGTTTGTGAATATGTTAGCATGCCAATGAAGACCTGTATACAGCTTTGCAAGGCGTTCTAGTTTGTGTTGTGTAGGAGGAGGAATACTGCACTTTCAACCTGGACTCTTTAGAGCCCAGGGGAAGGATGTTTCTTTAAAACCCCAACATTTTAGCTCGAGAGGTCACTTTCAATTCTTAACGCTTTAATTCCATGCAAAGAGTAATTTGAGGACAGTGGAGGAGAATAAAGACAAAAAGTAAGCAGTGGGAAGAAATTGAAATAGAAAGCCAAGTTAGTGGATAAACAAAGGGGACTCTTCATTTTGCCTTGTGTATATTTTGCAAACCGCCATCGCTCTTTCTTTCCGTCTCTGTCTCCCTGCCCCGCAGCGTCCCGGTGATGATTGATACGCATCGAGAGCGAACCAAGCTACAGAGGCAGAGAAAATCATGCATAAAAGATGAGTTCCGTTTATTGTGTTTTCCTTTGGGGGTGGGGGCGGTGGGGGGCAAGGGGAGAGTGGAAGTTATGGATTTATGCTAGGTGTGATTGGACCGGAGCCCAGACCCAGGGGACAGATGTTGAGCATGGAGAAAGATGGGGGGCAGTGATGGTGGGTTCAAGAACTTGTGTTTGACCGGTGTGGAATATTCTGACAAGCGGCTGGAGGGAGCTGAAGGTCTTGCACAACTTCCACCGATTCTCACTTTAGTCTTTGCAATGGAAGCTGACATCATAATTATATTATAATGGCCAGCTTTTACCTCTTCATTCAGCTTGGAGCCACCTAACGCGCTGAGTGGGCTTGCCTTAACCCCGGCGAAGGAGCAGCGTCTCGTTGTGCTGATTAATTGGTTCGCTGATACGTTGGGTCACTACTTATTCAAAACTGGATATCAGTCCAAATGATGGATGCGATGCAGTTTGTTTTATGACAATGTTTAATTGATCAATTTCTGTGGAAAGCCATTAAACTGAAATCATTCTAATGAGACATTTTGATTGGGCTCCACACAAGTATACTTGAATATATTTTCTTCTTGTCACGGAGGGTTCAAGTGTCCTATTATGCAGTGTATATGCAGTTAATGAGCTTTTTCCACTTTGCCAAGAACAAAATTAGGCTTGGGAAAAAAAGGATAATTGGAACCTTTAGAGTTTTAATGTTGGGACTCAAAGTATTTGGGAAGTGGTAGTAGTGATGCTAGTTTTGAGCTTGACTCATCAGCCGCAGAGAAAGTTCTGTAAAGAAGACAATCTCATTGAAGTCCTACAGAGGTTTTTCAAAAAATAAGGATCTGTAAGATGACTTTTACCCCAAAATAAACTGCTGATTTTAAAAGATGCAACACAATAAGTAAAGTTAACACAAACATTTTCTTATGTGCAAGAAAATTCATATAATTTCAGACAATTATGGACTTATCAGGCAGTGTTGAGGAACGAGTGACTGGGGAACAATTAAACATGTGCTAGTTGCTAACTGGAGTCATTTGAACCAAAAAAATGAATTAATAAAATACTGATTTTTACTGACGAGGTTAAAAAAAAAAGTCATTAAGCGTGAGATCATGTCAACTGATTATGATAACAAGGGATGTAACAATCAATAAAATGTTTTTGACAATGAAGATTTTTTTATAGGTTTTCATGACTTACCATAGCAAGGCAAATGCAGATGCACCGCTGGGCATATTTTATTGAAACTTGTAAAAGATGATCATTAAATGAATGAATAAACACCAGTGTTTTGTTCAGGAGAGAGGGGGAAATGGAGTAGGAAATCGAGAGCTGGATCGGGGCAGCTTCCACAGTATTGGAATCTCTGTGCCAGTGAAGGTGAAGCTCTGTTTACTGGTCAGTATATGATCCAACCCTCACCTGTGGTTACCAACTCTGGTTAGTGACCAAAAGAATGAGATCGCAAATACAAATGGTCAAAGTAAGTTTCTTCTGCAGGGTAGCTGTGCTCTCCCTTTGAGGTGGGGTGAGACGTTCAGTTATCTGGAGAGACGTGGAGAATAACCGTTGTTTCTCCACATTGAGAAGGGCCATTTGAGGCGGTTCATGCATCTCATAAGGATGCCCCCCGGATGTCTCCCCAACGAGGTTTTACAGGCATTTTAAACTGGGAGAAGACTTCGGTACATGTTTGGAGTCCTCTGAAAAGAGATTGAAAAAGCAGATGTGAAAAGAGATGTCTGGGCTTCCCTGATTAAGCTAGTCCGTGATCCAATTCTGAAACAATCAGAAGTTAATGGATATAAGTATGAATGAGCATCTATTCGAGTTTACCTGGTTCAAG
>JBBPBX010000957.1:39081-52333 GCA_038048925.1 Garcialebias charrua | reverse complement strand
CATCAGTTTTACAGATATTGCACTATAGAATTGGCGTGGTAGTAGCCAAGAACCATCTCTAACACATAGCTCAACCACTAACACGTCTTGCGAAATCTTGCAATATTGCACCTAAAACGGCTATAATTTTGTTCCTTCTCATCATAAAGGAATCTTATCTTAAAACTCTGGCATGAAAGTCAGCATATTAAGCATTCCTTCAAGGAAAGCAAGGCTTTTATTGTCTGTTTAAATGTTATAAACTTGTTTTTTTGTTTATTGATTTGAGTGGTGCTTTGAATACCTTGGCTTGTTTTTTGCTTGGTATCCTTCATTTAGACCCATTTACATGTGCCTTGTGAGTAGGTGGAGTTTGTGCACCATTTCAGTTGCCTATCAGACAACATACACACTGAAAGCCTCGCTCAGATCTAGTGAAGAATGCAGTGTACACCCACAACAACCATATGGCCAACATAAACATAATGCCAAGGGGCAAAATGTAATGGCAAGTTAATAGTCATTGAGTCTACTGAGCATGATGAATTACAGGCTTTGCATTACCCCACAGGTAGTTTCCTGTATTTAATATTCTGTTTTACGTTTATGGTTAATGTTAATATCAGGTTGTTTTTATTTCAACTGCTTCCTTCTGCAAGTATCACCCCAACAAGCCAATTTGCAGGTTTACAGGGTTTACATTCCAGACCCCCCCCCCCCCAAACATACACAGACACACACAATAAGGGAAAACCTGCAAAGTAGGAATGCTATATCCAATAATGCTCATCAGTGGGGAAAACAGTTTACTTGGGACTCTTCAGACTGATGAAGCCATCCAGATAGAGGGCGAAACGTCTTTCCACAAAAAAAGAAACTGTCCAGATGACCTGACTGACCATTATTGGATTTTGTACCTGGTTGATTGAACATGAACTTTGATAGGAATGCTATACAGGTGGTCCCCGACTTACGGCGGCCTCGACTTACGACGGCCTCGACTTACGACGTTCAGACTTTACGAACGAGCTTACAAACAGTACTGTTGTACAGTAAATACAGTACTGGTATGCGTTTTAGATGAAAGTGTGTTAGTTAACGGTTTGTAAATAAAGTTATGTGCATGTTTATGAACCAGTATGTACGCTTGTTCAGTCTCATGTTGATAAACGGGTGTGCGGCGCAGCGTTAGCATACATTTTCAGACTTACGGCCAAAAATCCGATTTTACGAATGCCACGTGTAATGCGTTCCGACTTACGAATGTCCGTGTTACGAACAATGTGTAGGAACGGAACTCGTTCGTAAGTCGGGGACCACCTGTATTTAATTCAGTATTTTTTAAATATATTTTAAGGCTTTATAAACCCTTCCCACACTATTGCAATGGTCTAAACTCTTAAACATCATTTCAACAACATGCGTATATGTAGCTACTAAATTTTACTCACCAGCTCTGTTTAACACAACGCTGTTCCGGCTCAGCAGATCTACTCTGCCGGACCTACCCTGTTGGTTCTGTTCCGGTTCTGGTCAGCTTTTTGCAACCCTTGAGCACAAAACTGCTTTGGGAGGGAGCCGGACCTGTGGATGGCCAGCACGGGACCACACAGTGGTCCCAACTAGGGATGCACCGATCCACATTTCTCACTTCCGATCCGATCCGATACTTAAGAACTGGGTATCGGCCGATACCGATACTTTTCCGATCCGATACTGTTCAGGTATGTGAATCTGTATAATGAAATATTTGTACTGAGACTATAAAGTTATGTGTATTTTGGAATGTTTTCTATACTATAAAGACTATACTGTTAAAGTTTGTGAGTATCCTGTTGTGAGTGTCTTCATTGGTTTTCATAATGTTAAGACGGCAGTCACAGAATATGATGGAACACAAGTGCTCTTTGAAGCTGGATCGGATATCGGCAGGTTGGATCCGATATCCGATACTTAAATTATGCTGGTATCGGATACCGATACCGATGCTGGATCAGATCTGCCCCATCCCTAGTCCCAACTGAGTCCAAATACAGATGGGGGAAGTCCCAGTGGACTCCGGAGAGAATACCGGACCTCCGGGCAATGTTTCTGGTCTCGGGAGGCCTCGTGGGCTGGCGGGTGGCTCTCAAATTGACAGAATAGTCTGGAGGTCTGGCTCTGGTCTGATTCCCAGTTGGTTTGGTGTGGCTCGCTGCATTCGTTGGGCACCGAACTTCTTTGGATCAGATCAAAACTTTCCCTCCATTTCAGAAGAAAGCAATGTCTGGAAGCACTGTTGGGGCTTCTGGGCGGGGCACTGTTGGCTTCTGGTAAATGTAGTCCTTTTTGAGCGGCAATACATTGTAGGCTTATTGAGAGAAAGCTACAAAATGGCAACACCTGTCCAAAGTATTTTTTTTGTAAACTTTTTACTTCATACTGTCCCAATCACAAAAGTAAGATTAATGTTGGTAATCCTGTGTTGTGTACTTTATTTTGTCGGGTAAAATCTTACTTTGAAAAACCGTAAAAGAGCTAGTCCGCAAAAGTCGAGCCACGAAGTAGCATGGGACCACTGGACTGATATAACCTGGACTCAAACCTGCAACCACAGGATTACAAGACTTTGGGACTGACCACTGTTACTACGGTTCCATTAACCCTGAAAGTGTCTAATGAGGAAACACCAGCCATGTATTTACGGTAGTTTGGTTTGTGTTTTTATTATTTTTATTTTTTGTGTTGTCAGTAAACCTGACAAAAACTAAAACTCTTTTTTTTTTCAGAATTATTTTAAAGGCTCCCACAACCTCAAAGTAACAATTGCCTTTTCGTTTTTCTTAAAGTAAAAATTGTACCCGCTGAAACCCATAATAAATGTAATTTTTGATCCAACATTTATCATAAAATACTGTAATGAATTCCTCCAGTAATGCTTTTTACAGTTTTACCTCAAGCTCTATAATTTTGATTTTCACACTAGTTCACTAGGTGATTCACTGCTTTTAACTTTGAGGTTTTCTGTAAAGAGGTGTCTTTCACAGTAAATGTAAGTGTCTGTCTCTCATCTCATCTGACAGAATAGTTTTAGTTTGGATTAAATCTGGTATATTTGTTATATCTGTGTTACCGAGCACAAGGCCTCGCAGTCTGCACCATGAACGCTTCAGCCATGAAGCAAGCCTACTTGGCGGAAAAGCTTCAGGAGCTTCAGCAGATCTCCAACAGAAAGAAGGCGGCCGATGTCCTAGAGGAGGCTCGCAAGGCAACAGACTTTGTCCTTCGCCTCATGGGGACAGCCACCACTGCTCAGGGAAGAAGTATGGCTGAGATTGTCATCGCTCAGCGCCATTTGTGGCTAACCCGACAGACCTGCCAGAGGACCAGCGGAACCCGTTCCTCCACCACCCCACCTCCACCACCCCATCGAGCCCACGGAGCTTTTCGGCGGTGCTCTCAAGATAATCCAATGCAGGCTGGAATAGAGAAGAAAGCAGGAGGAGGCCTTACGTGAAGGGATGCCCAGAAAGCTTTTCGTGCAACCCAGAGACGTTAGTGGACATAGGGGCACCCAACCTCGACACCACTCGGCCAGACGCCGCCCCTCACAGAAACGGCCAGCGCTCTACGGAGAGCAGCGGCCGAAGCCCGCCGTAAGGCTGTCCCAGGCTGTCCAAGCCTGGGAAAGGTACAGATTGGTCCCACCTCAGGCATGCCCACCAAGGTCTTCCTCAACAAACAGGGACCGAAAGCAGAAGTCGGCCTGATACAGGGCTGCCTCGCTATTTTTCAGGTGCTCCCACCCACGTGGACAAAGGGGAGACCGAACTTTTAAAGCCAGACTTTGTGTGTAAAAAGCCACGTTTATCTGGTGTAAATCATGTGTGCACAAAAAATCACTCAAATGTTGGTGTAATAAAGACATGTTCTTTAAGCACAGCAATAAAGTCTCAACAAGCACATAGTGTCCTGTGTATCGACAATAAAAAACAGCACCTTTTTTATGCAAAGCGTGTCAATAAAGGTGGAGGCAGCACTCACATGCAGCCTCCCTGACCCCTCATGAGACATGAACAGTCGGGGCAGACAATGAGCCCCTGTTGGGAGCTAGAGGTCTGTCAATACCAAACAGACACTCCGGCTACCGCAGAGGGACAGGCAAGTCTGCCGGAGGGGGCCATTCACCTCCCTCCTATCCCCTTGACACACATATATCACAGAATACACATGCCTTCCAGACTGAGCGCACATGCTGGCGCCTGGAACGCATGCAAACCAAGCACGTGGGTCATGTCCACTGTCACCCTGGGTCTCCGGCTGCAGTTTTACAAGCGGTCACCTCCTTTCACGGGGATGCTGTCATCTTCCATAAGCCCAGACCGTGCTCATGTCTTAAAGTGAAACAAACCCAAATTTAACTTTTTTTAGCTGATACACTCCCTAGAATGTGTTTAAAATGTTTCAGAGCACTATTTCTGTGTTAATTTTCATGTATTTGTGCGTATTAATTCAAATCGGCAATATTTGGTCTAAAAACGTGTTCACGGTAGCCCTATGGGTTGAACTAGTGAATTGCACGTTAATTTTACTATTAGTTCAAATGCTCAGTTGTGACATGTCTGCTCAGTTGTGACGTCACATCGTCTCCTGCCTTAATATAAAAGTGGAGCCACTCCCCCAAGAAGATCACTCCCCCTGCAGAGCTCAGGGCGGAGTTGGATCAGAGATTAGCAACATAGCATTAGCATAGAAGAGCTACGATGTTCCATAAAAGCTCTTCAAACTGATGTTCATTGTCCACCCACCCTTACACCATCAGGTTACAATCCGTTTGGAGGTGAGTCCCATTTTACACCTTTCCATTCCATAATTTATTTTTTGAGTATATGACGTGTTTCTTCATGTGCTGTTTATTGCGGCCTGCAGCTTTGCTTCGGTGTGGCCCCACATAAGGTCGTGGCGTTTTTATCTGTTGCTGATCAACGTTAGTTTGTGTTGTAGTTGCGTTTAAATGCTAATAATCTAGTGTTTCTTATGAACACCGCAGAGTGTGTGAACTCTTATGAACTCTGATAATGAAGACCGTGACATCAAAAAACAATGGAGACTAGCTGGCGCTAATTTTAGCTGTTGTACTAGTTACGATGTTTTAGACACGGTGTTCTTTCGCTGCAAATAATATTATGGTATTTATAAAATAATATGTACTTGGTAAATGAATATCATGTTCATCAGCTCTGTGCAACAGTATTTATTTTGCACTGGGTCATCTGTTTGACAGATCAACAAAGTGAAAAGAGTAATGTTTATGCTTGTTTGTAAGGTGATTAAAAATGTGGTTCTTTTTTAGCTCCATGAGGCGTTCCACATCCAGGGAATCTCTGAGCCGTGCTTCACAGACATCAAGCATCAAGGAGACATGTTGACATGTCACTTTGGAGGTGACATGAGAGGTATGAGGTAGTTGATTTAAACTTTTGATCTTTTCTCTTTTCAGGACTGCAAATATCCAGGGTCGGGATGGAGTGAGTGGGAAGTCCACTGCTGCAACGTGTCCCCTGGTTTGTCTTCATGCATGAGGCGAAAAAACAAATAAAATAAACAAATTGATTACAAAACCTAGTTGTTTATGATTCATTTTATTAACAGTAAGTTAATTCAAAACAACAAAAGGTTCTGTGTCCATTGTACATTATTTAAAAAAACATTTTTTTACAGAGCAATGAAGTTGGAAACAGTGTGCGAATGGAGAAGGAGGGGTTTAAAAGGAGTCTGTCAGTGCTGGAGCAAAGAGGTCTGACAGTGGAGTGTATTGTCACTGACAAACATACCGGGGTCCAGAAGTATTTGAGAGAGGAAAAAAGGACATCAAACACTTCTTTGATCCATGGCATATGGGGAAAGGCAAGTATAAGTATTTTAGGACAGTGATGTGTGATTATACATTCTGTCATTTTCATTAAATTTTATTTTTCTAATATTTCAAGGAGTTGGCAAAAAAATTGATGCTATGGCTAAAAACAGAGGACTTCAAGAGGTGGGCAAGTGGAGGAAGAGTGTAGTAAATCACCTCTACTGGTCTGCATCTACGTCTGCATGTGGAGAAGAGGCTGTGGCAAAGTGGACTTCAGTCGCTAACCACATCCAGAATGTCCACACACACAACAACGCACTCTTCCCTCAGTGCTTACACAAGCCTCTAGTTGGAGAGCAGGCAAGGGAGTGGCTAAAACCAAGTAAGTACTACCGGTATATGTTTATATGTATGTAATATATTAATTAGATGTGTCAAGATAGAATGAATTTTAGCTTTTAGTGTTTGCCACATTCAAGTTGTTCATGCTTGTGTTAATAGAATTTTTTTTAAATGTTGTCCTACAGTAGTATAACTCTGTCAATTTCTTATATAAATAAAATTATCTTTTATTTTAGGCACAGCAGCATGTGAGAAGCTAACGGCTGTGTTGTTGGCTCCACATCTACTCAAAGATGTTCAGAAGATGAGCCCGCAGTACCACACATCATCAATCGAGGCTTTCCATAGTTTACATTTAAAATTTGCTCCCAAGAATGTGGTTTTCTCTTTCCATGGAATGCTGTGCAGGTAAATGTAATAAAACATTAGAGTACAATAACCTTGTGAAAAAGTCTATGCAAAAGTAATTTTTTTTACCTTTTCTGTCTATAGACTTGAGCTAGCCGGACTAAACTACAATGAAAACGCAAACCGGTCACATGTTGTCACTAAAACCGGTGAGCTGAGATACTGCATTGCTTATTCTAAATATAAGCATGGAGACTACACCGTGAGACCAATTAAGACAAAACCAACAACAGGTATGTAAATTTAGAGCTGAACATAACATTTTAAATTGTACAGATTTTGTAATTGTTTTTTTTTTATGAAGGCTACATTGACAAGTTGATGGGGCTGCTGTTCGATGATGTTGTGGAAGACCCTCTGCAGTACCAGAAGTTCGCTGAACAGGTTAAAGTACCTCCAACATTATGTGTGGATTTTCTGAAACCAGACAAGAAGGAGGCAGTGAGCAGACACAGGTCACGATTTTTCTAGGAAACATGAGAGAAACGCATCATATTTTTTAGAATAACTACATAGCTTACCATTTTCTGCACAACACTAAATTAAACATATCAGTACTCAATTACAGTACATACAAAATAACTACTGAAATGTATTTCTTTTTAAATTCAAGGTATACTACTATAATGTCGTAAAAATAAGACATAACAAAGGATTGTTAAAAAGGTTTGTTTTGACTGCTGAATTTGAAATACATGTCACACATTTGGCACTTCACATCTGGTTCTGAGAACTTCTTTTAGAATAGGATACCATTTATGTAAATTACTCTGTACTTGTGTTAAATTATTATTTGTTTTCTTCTAACCCTATAACACAGGCGTACACACCCACCTCCTCACATCTGGCCATAACCTATAGCTGGGTTTATACTAGCGTCTCACGTCTTTTACCCCCCGTTGAGTGAACCCAGCACTGACGTGTGTCACCGACCGCATTGAGTGTTTATACTTGGCAAGACGTGGGGGATAAATTATAATAAATCCCTCCCTCTTCCCTCCCTCTTCCAACTTTTTTTATTGAATTTATTCATTTCAAATTGTAAAAACACAAGAAAATTATTTACAAAACCACATTATAAAACAAAACAATACATGAAATGAAAGCAGGCAGAAGAAGAAAAAAATCTCATTATTTCTGCCCCTTCTTCAAACAAAATTAACAATCAATTCAAATAGCAATCACATATATAAAAAAATATAAGATATTAAATGATTTCTCACACAAAACCAAAGCAAAAGCTCTCTTCTGTAAAATAAAAATAGGCTTTAGTTACAGTTTTGCACGCTGTACCCGTATAACCGTATTATTAAAAAAAAAACTCAACCATGATTCGAACTCACGTCCTTTGGAGTTGTAGCGCAACATTTTAACCACTCGACCACCAGGACTCGTTGTCTAACAGCGGAGTTTGCTTTCTTTTAAAGGGTGCATGCAGGCGCGCACATGCTTTGGTGTGTGTGTGTGTGTGTGTGTGTGTTGGGTAGTGTGCTGAGGCGCACGGTACAGACAAGTTTCTCTTCAAATGTCTGTCAAAGCAAAAACAAAAAACGCCCACAAACTTTGAACCAATCACACGCTGCGAGCCGCATCGTCGGCTTCTCGGAGTTCTGCTTGGGGGCTATGTACACGAAGCGCTTGCACCGGGGGATCACAGCGGGTGTGCGGCCAAAAGTTGTGCAATGTTTGCTCACTCAACGGGGGGTAAAAGACATCCGACGGGCCGACGGCCCAAGTATAACAAGGCCTTATGTCAGAAAGGGATTTTTTTGTAAGTCATAAATTCAAGTAAAGCAAACTTGTAAAATTTAACTTTTAAAATGTTTATGCTTCCTATAACTTTTTAAATAATGTACAATTTGGATTACTCTAAATGATTATTGCACTGCGTTTCTTTTGTTTTACAACATTTAATATTGGCACACTTGAAACAATTATAATTTATATTTAATTTACACATGACTTTGTAAAAATTGCAGAGATGTAAACATGTTTATTAAATGTTTGTTACACCATGCATCTGAGAGAAATGCAATTTCAATTCTGTGTATGTTCTGTACATATTGCAATTTGGACAATAAAGTTGACTTTGAATTTTGACTTTGATGTATGTTTTGGAAATGTATTTATCAATACAGAGGTCTAGTGTTGACAGAACAAGGAGCTTCATAATTGATTACTGGTATGTTGACTATGAGCATTCCATTTTAACACATTTACTATATAAAAATTAATTTGAACTGAATGTGGAGTGCAGCATGTATATCGTTTAGTATTTTTACTCATTTTTTATAATTTGATACAAGTTTGTGTGTGCTTTTACTGGTAGAGTAATGCATACCCATAGTAATTCACATCACAGGAGAAATGCTTTTAAGACAATAAAATGCACAGTGTATTCAAGACCAGGTTTATTGGTGTGTTTTTTAATATATAGTATATTTATTAGGGCTTTAGGAAGTACTAAATAATTCATAATTATACCCTTGGCATCTCCCTACAACACACGTTTTCTACAGGTGAGAGGAAGCTGCAGTGACCACGCACCTTTTGAAAGGTTTTTATTTATTTATTGCTTTACAATTTGGATTGAGATAGTTGAAAATTGTTTAAAAAAATATATTTTGTTACTGCTTTGAACATTAGCCTATGTTACTAATATAAATTTACCACTCAGATGCTGGACTCGTTCGGTCCATTGCCTCAGCACTACCAGATTCTTGCATAAGAGCATCAGTGCCTGCAGCCAGCAGCTCAAACTGATAATGCTCAGGACCTGTGGCTCTCTGCTCCAAGTCTCCCTCAGTTTCTGGTGAGGGAGGTGGAGAAAAGACCTGTGTCGCTGTGTTCACTGTCCATGTTGCATATATTATGCTAATGCTAGCTGCATGTCACGGTTCTGGCCACACCCACCTACTCGCTCTAACCCCCACCTCCTACCCTCCTTTAGACGGTGCCTTTACAGTCTATCGGAACGCCCATTTTGGTGAAGATTTTTGAATCTGGACTGGGGGAGGAGTTAAAGACCCAGAGGCCGTGTAGTGACACTTTAAGAGATGAGATCTCAACCGTGATGCAGAAAGGAGTGATCAAAGTGGTCCCGGCTCATGATGTAAAAAAGGGTCATTACAGCAAGCACTTCCTGGTCCCAAAATGGGAACAGGGCTTGAGGCCCATCTTTGACCTCAAGGGTCTGAACAGAAGAATAAAAACGTACAAATTCAGGATGTTAACACTCAGACAAGTCATCCATTCCGTTCGACCGAGAGATTACTTCTGCAAGGTGGATCTAAAAGACGCTTTCTTCCACGTGAGCATCCTACCCTGCCACAGAAAATATCTCCGCTTTGCCTTCGATGGCACTGCGTTCTAGTGTTTGCAATGCCTTTCGACCTGAAAAGTCCCAGATCATTCACGAAATGCATGGACGCAGCCGTGATCCCGGTGAGGGGTCAAGGGGTCAGAATTCTCAATTATCTAGATGATCTGCTCATTCTTGGACACAACAGAGTCCAGGCACAGCAGCACACAGAGAGGGTGATGTCTCACCTGGAAGCTCTAGGTTTTGTTATAAACCTGGCAAAAAGCAATCTGACCCCTTCCCAGATTACCGTATTTGTGGAAGTACAGCTCAACTCCATTTTGTACAGGGCAAGGCTCTCGGAGGCACGGGTTTCATCCCTCCACTTCTGCCTAGCACATTTTCAGCTAGACCAGAGGTGCCTCTCAAGCTGTGCTAGCGTCTCTTGGGCCTGTTGGTAGCAGCTATTTTCTGCGTGCCTCTGGCCTTATTACGAATGCACCCTCTATAGATATGGATCAACAAATAATTACAACCTGCTCCCCCTCGACGAATGAGGAGGATAATGATTGGCTCAGAGTACATGAAGGCTCTGGAGCCATGGAAGGTCCCCACAATGTTCAGCAAAGGCGTCATGCTTGGGAGGGTGTTGTCACGAGTCCTGGTCACCACAGACGTGCCAAAAACTGGGTGTGGAGGTCTTTGCAGAAACCAATATGCCCAAGGGGTCTTGAACCAGCAGGAGGCCAAGCTCCACATAAATTTCCTGGAACTCAGAGCAGTGTTTTTGTCTCTGAAACACTTTTACAGGAAGGGGCTGGTTGTACAACATCGCCTGATAAAATCAGACAACAGGACCACGGTCTTCTACATCAACAGAGAAGGTGGAAGAAGGTCCCAATCCCTCCTTGACTTGACACAGAAACTGCTCACGTGGTACAGCTCCTGGATCTTGTCGCTGAGGGCGACCCATGTCCCGGGCGAGCTGAATCACGGGGCAGATGTCCTCTCAAGAGGGCACCTCCTCCCCTCGGAGTGGCGGATGAACCCGTGCATCGTGGTCCAGGTCTGGGTATGATACGGGAGGGCCAACGTAGATCTGTTCGCTTGCAGCAACAATAAGTACTGCGCCCTGTATCACTCGATAAGGAAGACAGATGCACCGCTGGGGACAGATGTCCTGACGTACAACTGGCCAGCGGGGAGGCTGTATTATGTGTTTCTACCTGTTCCCCTGATCCACGCAACACTGGAACATTTACGCAGGGGAGCTCTCTCCCTAATACTGATAGTCCCCAGGTGGCCTCTGAAAGCATGGTTCCCAGAGGTGATTTCACTGCTGACGGGGACACCATGGCAGCTGCCCTCCCACAAGGACCTGCTAACCCAGGCCCATGGGCAGATCCTTCATCCACGCCCAGAACTGTGGCAGCTCTGGACCTGGCCGTTGAAAGGGTCCAGTTAATGGCCTCCGGCCTACCCAGAAATGTGGTAAACACAATACAGGGAGCGGGAGCACAGTCTACGCAGACCCTCTATGCTCGCAAGTGACATGTTTTTGAGCTCTGGTGTCTAGAGAGGAATATTATCTCAAATTCCTGTGACCTGGTCCAGCTCCTCACCTTTCTACAGGACCAGCTGGAAAAGGGTTGCTCTTTCTCCACCATTAAGGTCATTTTATCAGCTATCTCGGCATGCCACGAGGGCTGGGGAGGTAAATCAGCCTGGTGCCCACCCTCTCATGATACGGTTCATGAAAGGCGTGCTAAGGATGAGACCTCCAAGCAGGACTTTGGCCCCTCAATGGGATCTGCATTTAGTCCTGGACGCTTTGTGTAAGCCTCAATTTTATCCTCTTAGCAGCATTAAGATAGATTTGTTATCTTATAAAACTGCATTGCTCTTAGCTCTGTGCTCAGCAAAATGCGTGGATGACCTCCACACATTATCTGTGCATCCAATGTGTACCAGATTTGCCCCAGAAGGGTCAAACGTTACCGTGCGTCCAAACCCTGCATATGTACCAAAAGTACCAACTTTAAATCCCAGAAGTCTGGACTTTGAGCTGTCAACCTTTCCTCCTCCCCCTGTTCTAACTGAAGAACAGAGGTGGCAGAACGTGCTCTTTCCTGTTAGGGCCCTGAGTGCCTAAATGGAGAGAACTTAACAGCTAATGTAACAACGTGCTCTTTCCTGTTAGGGCCCTGAGTGCCTACATGGAGAGAACTAACAGCTAGTGTAAAACAAACCAGTTGCTTGTGTGTTTTGCTACTCCTTCTGCTGGCAGAGCCCTGTCAAAACAACAACTCTCACACTGGGTGACTAAGGCCATTAAGAGGGCATACAGTAGCAAAGGTCAGCAGGTGCCCTCTGGAGTATATGCTCACTCAACCTGAGGCCTAGCCACTTCCTGGGCCCTATTCAGAGATGTTCCAGTAGCAGATATGTGCAACTGCTAACTGGGCATCATCAGACACGTTTGTGAAACACTACAGTTTGGATGTCACAGCATGTGATGCAACTGAGGCTGTTCTCTCTACAACAGAGTAAAGAGCACCTGGCGCCTGTAGTCTAAGGCATAAGTTCTCACAAGCATGCATTTCCAGAGCGTTTCCAGGGTGTGATTGAATTACAATCCCATAGTCATATGTTGCACTGAGTGTACAGATTGATAATGGAACTGAAGGTTATGCACCATAATCCATGTTCTCTGAAGGAAGGGAACGAGGTGCAACACATGATTGCCCTTTCAATGTCCAAGCTCGGTGAAGTGCACCCTGAGAATGAAGGCGGGGCGTCAGCCCCTTTTATGCAAAGAGGGCGGGGCCTCATTGCTGATGCCCACCTGACTTTAGAAAAGGCGTGATTGTATTACTTCAGAGAACCGCGCAGGGGCGCAATTCCCATAGTCAGATGTTGCACGTCGTTCCCTTCCTTCAGGGAACATGGGTTATGGTGCATAATCTTCAGTTTTATCTGTGTGTTGGTCGTGTCATTCTGCCCTGAATGAACATGTTTCGTTTTTAAACATGGACTTTTTTGTTTGTTTGATGTTTGCCGTTCAATTTTTTGAATTATTTGTTATTGCAGCGTTTTCTGTTTTACGTAAGATTTTATCTTCAATGTTCTGCATTTGCTTCCTCAGATTACTTGATTCATACCAAGTTACCTTCTCTTAAGTTCCTTCCTGTGTAACATCCCAACACAGAATTTGTAAAAAAAAATGTGATTTTCCAAACTTGCTCAGCTGTGGTTTTCAATGGAATAAAATAATGAGTTTATTTTAAAATTTCCTGATGGGGACTGGCTCTTTGATTTGACCCCAGAAATAACCTTATAAACACTAAAGTAACACCCCCCCACACACACACTCATATATATATATA
>JBBPBX010000957.1:0-26638 GCA_038048925.1 Garcialebias charrua | reverse complement strand
CCTGTTAGCTTAGCTCGTAGCTTAGCTTCTCAGCTTAGCTTCTCAGCTTAGCTGCTTTTAGAGATCCAAAAACATGATTTTGGACGATTAAATGGATTTTAAAGAGAAAAGGAGGGGGTCAATGAAGAACACGGAGTTGAGCCTTTTGTCATCCAGTGTCTTCAGAAGAAAGAGAGAGACATGAAGAAATGATAAAGCTGATAAATGAAAATGAGGTTGACAATTTTCATTTATCATGCGATTAATTGATTAATTGTTGATTGCGACAGGCCTAACTGGGAGATGACGACATAAGTCAAATTCTGACATCTCTCCTGAGAAAGCCTATTCTTTTAGTCAGGAGATCTTGAGTGATGTAGATTCCCACACATTTTGTGCTGTTGATCCTCGTCATAGCGCAGCCGCCACTAAGCATAAAGTTGATTCAACATTATTCTTCAGATATGTTAGCAAACAAGATAATGTTGAGTTTAATACAAAGTCCATCAGTAAATAGCATCTGTAACTGAATCTGCTTGAAATTAATATTTGTAGACTTGAGGTTTACACCGGTGTCTTCTATTGTATGAAGAAAACTGTTTTTTTATGCGTAAGCAGTTTAATTGTTTGTTTTTAATCTGAATTACCTGAAGACTTCTCTGGTCCACAGGGGTTTTCACGCAGAGTTCTCACACATCCATTGTGCACAGTTTCTGCCAGTCGTTTCAGGTCGTGTTCGGACTTATCCACAAGTTCAGCATCACGAGCAATGGCATCCAATCTGAGTCCAAACAACACGTGTTGAGCAGACTACCTGGTGTTATTTATAAAACTGTAAAACAAAGTTGAAATCAGCTTACCTCTCCAGTGGTCCTCCAAATTTTTTGTAACTCTTCACAAACCTGTCAAACGTTCAAGAGACAAGTTAATTTGAGTACGCCAGGAATAATTTATGAACAGCTCCTAGTGTTGCAAAATATTTAATCTACAAAAACTCAATGTTAATTTTAGAAGGATAACAATATCAATGGTGATACTGCAGAGAGAAAAACTAATGAAATAAGATACGTATTTTGTAATAAACTCCTTTCTCTTGTTTTCCCTTGCAGAGCATCTGTGTCTGTGGAGCAAATGAAAACAGAACTGCTGGCAGTGATAAATAATGTAAAAAATAATCTATCATTAAAAACCAACATTTTAGCATTGCAGTGAAATGAACTGTAAAAATATTACTCACCTGCGGATCTCTGCGTCAGTAAAGCCCTTGATATTTTCCCGTGGAATGGTCCGAGGTCGTCCTCGCTTTTTTGGTCTCTTTCGGTCTGAGCCGGAGTCACTATCAGAACCAGAATATCTCCTGTTCCTGCTCAGCCGACGAGCGTTGGAGTTGAAGCTTATCTGTTGGCACAAAGAGTGAAAAATCATCAGATTGTTCAATAAGAAACTGCAACGTACAAAGAAATAAATACCTTTCCCATAAAAACAAAGTCTTCACTGTGCGCCTCTAAAGAACTAGTTTAGATTGTTTCATTACAACTGTTATTTGGCATGATGTGTACCTGCTTGGCACAATTCCTCATGCGTGGTAATAGGTAGATTTCTTCCAGCTCCTTTTGTCTCTCTTCTTCCTCCATCCTCCTCCGTTGCTCTTCAGGAATGATGTCATCCCAGCTCCGTTGACTTCGCTCAGAGTCGATGTCTAGATCTTCATCCTCAATCACGGTGAAGTTGGCAACCTGCATCGGACAGGCCAACAAACAAACAAACGTAAGTAATCAGTTGCTAAAAAACAACAACAACAACAAAACAATCTCAGGATGTTTCCTTTTCTCACCTTGAACTGAGACAGCAGCTCTTCTCCTACCGTGGAAGGTCCAGGGTCGTTCTCCCTGGTCTCGGCTCTTTTGAGGATTTCATCGATGTCCATTTCCTGCAAATAAAAACACAAGAATTTAAATTAAATTGTTTTTAAACAGAAGTGTGCGCAAACACGCTTATTGAAGGATTAATTTACTTTATTCAGCAACAGCTACAAAATGTCATCTAAACGTGGCATTTTGTTAAATGTTTGATTTCACTAAATATTTATTAACAAAATAATCAGTAAAGTCGTTTGGCTCCAGACAGATACCCTCTAAACCAGATCCTCAACCGGAGGGTCGAGACCCAAATGTGGGTCGCTGTCTTTTGCCCGAGCAAAAAACATTAAAAATAAAACACTGACATTCTGATTGTTGTGTCTGATTTATGGATAATAATTGAATAAACAACTGAAAAAGAGATTGTATACACTCAATGTGTGTGTACTCAGCTAAAGCTACACAATCCACAACAACTTCTCAGTAGTTGAAGTTTATTTTATGATTGTGAACGAAAGCACTGCTTAGTCTGTTAAAAATGGCTAGTCCAGGGTCGTTCTCCCTGGTCTCGGCTCTTTTGAGGATTTAATTTAGTAAAAGTGTTTTGCGGAATAGAATATAAAAGAGAATATTTCTCTCTGCCAATCCAAATTTTAAAAAACCCACCTGAGGCTCCAGCTCTTCACCCTCTGGCTCTTTGAAAAGCTCCTCAGCACCAAATTTCAGAATGGCAGAGAGCTCCTCCTTGCTGAAAGGTGCTGAACTGTTGAAGGGAAACATATTGGGAGTTAAATACGGTGATGTACAATTGTGATGATTTTATCTGGCAGATCTGAAAGACTTCAAGAGGACAAGCACAAAAAAACAGGTGCCAAAATGTGTTGTTTACCTTGAGGGAGCAGCACCTGTATGAAGGACAGTTTTTCCTGTGGTATCCATTCTTTGAATGACAAGATGGTCTAGCACCATTTTCTTTTTTGCCCGTTCAATGATATCCTCCTCCACTGAACTTTTTGTCACCAGTCGATAGATGTTCACCTGCCAAGTCCACAAACAAATATTAAGGCACACACATATGTATGACATTCACTGCTATTTTATGGAGGAAATAAAAAGACTGGTTGCAAATTGGGAGGTAAAACGAATTAAACCAGTTTGTGCTGACCTGTCTTTTCTGTCCGATCCTGTGGGCTCTGGCTTGAGCCTGCAGATCATTTTGGGGATTCCAGTCCGAGTCAAAGATCACCACTGTGTCAGCCGATGCTAGATTGATACCAAGGCCACCCGCACGTGTGGATAACAAGAAACAGAAGTCCTAGACACACACAAATAAACCCATTTGAGGCAATAACCATGTTTTATTCTTAGTACACTGTATTCACTGTTACTTTAGGGGTGTAATGGTGCATGTAATCATTATAAACCATCAAGACCATGGGGAACAAGTTCTTCTCGGTTAGCTTTTTGTCTAAATGTGATAACAGAAAAGGATTAGAGGAAAATACAAACTAAAGCAGTCCACATCAAATCAAAGCAAGAACTGCAGTGGAAAGAAAATGGCAGCTTGAAGACCAGACGGTTTGTAAAAAAATAAATAAAGATTTACTGTTAAACTACGGCAGCAGTGCAGAGGCAGTGCTGGTTACACAGAAAGCCAAAAAAGGTCACAATCTGAGCGCTTTGTGCAATTTTCTTAACAAGAGAGAGATATGCTTTTCATTTGTGGAATTTATTAACGTTTTAGCTCGACACATAGGATGAATACAACTTGTAGTGAAGTCACCTGTAGATAAATCTTACCATGCTGTACCTGGACGTACAGCATCACCACGACAGTTTGTTTGTTTTTCCTCTCTGCTTCTAAGAAATTGTGTGCCTGTTTAAAATAAAAATAAATAAAAAAAACACCTGCAAATGGCATTTCTTTCTTTTTCTTGTGGTCCTAAAGCTTTCACAAAGCACAACTCAAAAGATAACATGTCAAACTGTGATTTTTGCGTACCATTACATCCCTTGCAGTGTTTCCCCTACTATTATCCAAGGAGGGCTCCCCCACCTTGTCAACAGAACTGAGCGCCCTGCCTACGGAAATCCCCCCACCGCAACTTCCACCAACAGTCGGGGCGCAGAGATTGTTGCCAAAGACAGGCCGCCACAGGAGAAGTGGTTTTGACTTGGTGTTAGTAACATAGAGCTCCATTACCCTCCCCAGGTACGCTCCAGTCTCTTCTTCTCCGTTTGACAAGCACCCTGCAAAGGTCAGTGCTGTAGGGGAAACACCACCACATATTCATAACATAAAACTTTACATACCTCTGAACCTTCGGCATTAAAATGATCCAACGCCTGCTTCCGCATCTCCCCTTTAATGGAGCCGTCCAATCTCTATACAAATACAAAACATTTAAAATTTAAAAGACATAAAAATAAAAGAAATTTAACACTTTCCAAAACTTACTTTCACAAAACATTTTTGTGATTAGCATTATGGTCATATGACAACTGTTTAGATACCTGGAAAAGGAACTGCCTGCACCGCAAGTATTCAGCCAGAATGTCGAGCATCCGCACCATCTGGGAGAAGATGAGAACTCTGTGACCTCGCTCCTTCAAACGCACAAGTAGTTTGTCCAAAAGAACCAGCTTTCCACTACTGCGGATCAGTTGCTATAAGAAAAAAGAAAAACAGTCCGTTAACCATCTATTAAAATGTAATAACCCAAAGTTAAACAGAACCACCTGATGACATTTAAAACACCTAAGAGCTCAGAAAAAAACTTAGTAAACTAACAGTAAAACCATGATAAACGTGTAAAACTGTAACTAATCCTTTGTTCATTTTACAGAAAAGAGCTGTACGAATTATTATGAGAAAAAAAACTACAGTATAGATATCCGTCCAATACTTTATTTTATCAACTGAAAATTCTGAAATTCTATGATTTGGTTAATTATAACATTTTGTTGCTTATGTATAAGGCACATAAAGGCATGTTGCCAGTTAATATTCAAACGAATTTTGTTAAAAGAGAGAGTGTATATTTTCTTAAAGGAATTGAGATGTTTGTGAAGCCGTATTGTACTAGTTTGAAGGAACGATCCACAATAATTCAGGGAATAGGATTGTGGAATGGTTTGGAAGATAACGTTAAGAATGCCAGATCACTGTGTACATTTAAGAGACTGATAAAGACGAGTTTCTTGAAATAATATGGAAATCGTTAATATATATATCTACTTAATTTGTTGTCTGGTTTGATTTAGATGTTTGAGTTTTTATGTTTTTAATTTAGCTGATTGTTATTGCCTATGTGTATTAAATTTTAATTTTAATTTTGTAAAAATATTTTGATTTACATCAGAATTGCCTATGTGTATTACATTTTAATTTAAATTTTGTAAAAATATTTTGATTTACATCAGAATTAAGTAAAAAGGGGCAGTTTTCATA
Organism: Garcialebias charrua; assembly: GCA_038048925.1. Lineage (NCBI taxonomy): Eukaryota > Metazoa > Chordata > Actinopteri > Cyprinodontiformes > Rivulidae > Garcialebias > Garcialebias charrua. Next base: position 21,349 of record JBBPBX010000957.1, on the reverse strand, counting down.
AGACTAGTTCTTCTTCTGCCACCTTTCATTTTCTTTTCTTTACATTTTTTGATTGTATTGTATGTATGTGTATGTTTTTAAATGAAATGAATAAAAAAAAATAAAAAAACACGTTACCTTTAGGCATCAGCTATTAAATATCATTATGAATGTACGGTAATAGCTAGGCAATATCTTGATATCTTAGAAATATCAATATAATTTTTTTGCTATATAAGATGAGGTTATATTAATATAAACAATATTATGCTTGAAAATCTGCCTGCTCCTCTCCCTATCCCTCCTTGAAGACAAACCCAGCCCCTCAGCCGTGCTCTCCCCACCACTTCTCCAGGAGGTGGGCGGGACGTTTAGCACAAGTAAACACGGGACATATAAGAAGAGCAGCTTAGCTGCTGAACAAAAAGAAAAATAATGGCTGTTCTTTCAGAGATGGTTTGGATTTAAATTGTCAGATGAGGGGAAGAAAGATGAGTTCTGTAGACGATGCAGAAAAACAAGTCCTGACAAATGGTCAGAACTACGACTCTTTTTCACCATTTAAAACAGCGCTATAAGTGGAGGATGAAGCGTGTGTGAAGCTGCAGCTGCAGGTCCGACAGACTTCAGCCTCCTTCCCTGAAACAAACCACGGTATGAAACTCATTCAGCCGTGTTGTGCCTTATGAGAGGAACAGAGAGGTGTTATGACATTAAAGCAGTGGTTAATCATATCGCTAAAGACACGGTCCTTAGCGGATAACAAGATGGCTGAAGTTAGCCGTCTTGTTAGCTGCTAAGGACCGTGTCTTTAGCGATATGATTAACCACTGCTTTATCAATGTGGCGCTACCTCCTCTCACTGCAAGACTTCAAAATATGTGTACAGTTCTTTTTCTGCCCCTCCAACTTCACGCAGCCTCCTCCTCCTCCCTCTATGAAGACAAGCAGCCCCTCACTGCTGCTTCACACACGCTTCCAAACACGAAGGCGGCGCAGCTGAAGAACATTATTATTTAATATATGTAAATAAATGTCTAAAAAAACAAACTTTAATATATGTAAATAGTTTATTTTTTTGACATTTATTTTGTACAGTTACTGTACATATGTTGTTAATAAATGTGCCTGTGTGACAAGTGGAACAAAGCTTCAACTCAAATATATGTTTGTTATTAATTTATGGAAAGAAAAAATATTGATATATGGTGATTTATCTTAAAACATCAAGATATTAATTTTGGTCTATATCGCCCAACCCTAGAATGTAAGTATGAGGTACACAGCCAAGGCAGAATCAATTAGTGAAATGTGATGGGAAACACCCCAATATCAACATAACAGCTAAACTATACACACTAAAATATTATCCCATTCCATTTTTTCCTGATGGTAACATTTTAAGATGGTGTAGTGGCAGGGCTTTTGACTTGGGACCCGAAGGACGCGGGTTTGCGCCCCGGCCCCGCCCCGGCCCCGGCCACTACACACCTTGGGGTGTCTATGAGTGCACATCTAATTCTCCAGCTCCCCGAGCGCGACTACGCTGCTCGCTGCACCACCTGGTGGTGGTTGGGTTAAAGGCAGAAGACCAATTTTGTCTGTCAAGTATGGGAAACATACGGTACACAGATGACAAATGTGACAAATTATTATTATTATTATTATTATTAGAGACCTGTAAAGCTTCAGCTCTGTTGAGAGACTCGTCATCATCTGGAGGCTTGATTAGGTAGCAGTGGTTGCAACATTTCTTCAGCTCCATCATGACGTTCAGGAAGCCCGACGTGCTGCCTTTGGTACCTTTACTGAGAGCCTTGTAGTTCCTGGTCAGGATCCATCTGATCATGACAACAATTCACTGATTAGCAGCGTTAAAATCACATACAAAAAACATTGTTGGCATGTATACATTTAATTTACCTACTACTCACGCACCATTAATTAAAAAGGTTTAATGCTAACCAGCATTTGTTGCTGGTACAGTAGTGTAATTCTAACTAGGCAATTCAAATAACAAGAAATAAAAGAAGTTACTACCGTACGCTACAAATACTAACGTTTTTAAAACTGCCTGTCAGACAGAAAACGTTTTCTTCGTTTATATCATGACAGTGAAGAATAAAGGTTTCTTTCTACATGTAGAGGTTTGGTGCTGGCCTTACTTGTAATACTGTTTCTGGATGGCGCTCATCTCCACTCGGAGGATCTGCTCCACTTTAGCAGGAAGAGATTTTTCTACGTCCTTCTTGACACGGCGCAGCAGGAACGGTTCCAGCTCTTTGTGGAGGCTAGCGTAACCAGAATCTCTGCCTTTCCCGTGTTCCTCCTCAAACAGCTCCCAAGAGTGAAATCTTCAAGAGAACACAACACACATTAGCATGGGGTAGTAATGAATATATACAAAACAAAAAAAAGGATTTTTTTTTAATTAAAGTTGATACAACGGTAGAGCCACTGCTCACCTTGAAAGAGGGACACCTCACCTCAAACACTGACTCAAAGCTTTTATTTTAGTTGACACTGTTAAAATGCGATTCATCCATTCTGTTCTGAACAAACGTCATGTTTTATAAAATATTCTACGTTTCAGCTCAAAAACGTTCCAAGTTACTAATAATGTAATAAGACGTTATTCTGTACACCTGCCAAACATGAACTCAATAACCCAAGACTTTCTTATGAAACACAGAGATGTTTCTATGAGACCTTTGTATAACCAATCTTGGAGTTTTTGCCATCTTTGATATCCTCTCTCATCGAAGAGGAGTACTTTCCCAAACTGTCGTTCTCATGAAGATAACAATGTAAGAGCCTTCTTGTTCACCAATTACATTCCTTTTTTAGGAGATGGACGTCAACAGTGACCCCTCTGGTAAAACAATGTTTTACGGTTAATTCAAATACTGGTAGGTCCTATTTTGAATGTTTATTCATGAGAAATGTGTTTTAAGTAGTGCTGGGAGAAGATTAAAATTTTTGATCTGATTAATCACACTCTGGAGAACGTGATTAATCAGATTAATCAGATTAATCTCAATGCTTACCGGTAACTTTGTATGCTTGAAATGTAAATATGACGGTTTTCAATAAAATGTGGAAGAAAACGTTTTATTGTGTCAAACCAGTATTTCCATTCATCATTTCACCAGTTTTTTGCAAGGTTTAAAGTAGTAATGTTGTTTCAAACAATTTATAACATGCAAACAATAGAGTAAGCCCATAATACTGTATACATATATGGAAAAACATTTTTTTTTTCATTTTTAACTAACTTCTTCACATTTTCAAATGACAGAGCTTAACATTTCTTTTCAGCATTTCAAATTAACCTAAAGTCCACATATTTACAATCACTTTCTCATAACGTACTCCACCTTCAACCAGTCACTTAGGCAAACTAACTTCTTCACATTTTCAAATGACAGAGCTCAACATTTTTTTTCAGCATTTCAAATTAACCTAAAGTCCACATATTTACAATCACTTTCTCATAACGTACTCCATCTTCAACCAGTCACTTAGGCAAACTAACTTCTTCACATTTTCAAATGACAGAGCTTAGCATTCTTGCTAATGGAAGTAGCATTCTTGCTAACGTCGGCGAAAACATGCTTCGCCCGAAGATGGTATTTTAGGCTGTTTGTGCTTCGGTGAAAAGAAAATTCATCGTTGCAATAGGTACATACCACCTTGGTTTTATCCACGCTCCCATCGGGGTTTTTAAAAAAAATTAATTTGCCACCAACCACACTTTTTGGACTATCCACGTTCATCTTTTAAATCACGTTTGTTTTCCAAGCCGAGTCTGTCTTTCCAGAAGTGACGTACGTGAGCTCATTTGCGCATGCGCATATCAGTTGCACGGGAGGCGAGCTGCTCTCTTCTTCTGCTGGCGGTTGGCAAACGACTTTAAGCGCATTACTGCCCCCACTAGACTGAAAGTGCGATTAATCTTCATTTTTATAATATTAACTGATTAATCATTTTACATTAATCTCATGAGTTAAAGCGTTAACTTTCCCAGCCCTAGTTTTAAGTAAACTAATCTTTAAAATAACATAACTTTGCCTTATTTTTCTGTTAGAATGAAACTCTTAAAGGCAGAACAAGGATTGTAGATTAATTTAATAAGTCTCTCTTTAGAAAACAAGACCTAAGTTTCAGAAACGCCTAAAACTGAATTCTGAGCTATGATTGGTCAATCGTTAACAGGAACACCCTTTCTTGAGAGTAGACCAATCGTAAGTCTGTTTAACAGAGACTTGAGTTTCACGTCAAGTTTGACTGGAGGACTCGCCTGCAGACGTCTCGAGGGAGAAAATGAAACAAAAGGAAAAGATGGAGAACAAAGATTTTCTACCCGTTAAAATTTAAGCGTTTTATTTAACTTTCAAGGAAAAGATAACTGCTGACGAGTTCCTGAACTCAGCAGAACCCAGTACCTAATCCCCTGATGCATGCTTAGTACCTGATCAATCATCAGAACCAGTTTGGACTCATAACTGTTAACAGAACCAGGTTGAAATAACGTCCTTGTCCTGCTGAGAGCCAGTTCACTACAGAGCCAGCCGCAGAAGAACGTGGACAATCTGCATTTCAAAACACCACCAGTTCTACTTGGAGAAACGTCCACCTCCAAGTAACTGATCGGTCCTGCCCCTGGACTCAAGTGGGGACTGTCGCATCCCACTAGGACAAAAGCTTTTCCAGTGCTTTTTTGGTCATCACGATCTCATGACAATTACAGGTACACAGTAGATTAAAAACCTAGTTCTCTTTAGAAATATTTAACCACCTCAGAGATAAACTAGTCTGCCTTTTAAGTTTCAGATAACTTTAAATAATCAGGCCATTGATTCAGTTATTTGATATTCGGTAACCTTTTATCATGCATATAATTCACTATCCATATCATAGATTATTATTTTTATAATAAGCTATGATATGATTCTATCTAAAAAAATGTATTCTGAAAAGGATAAGAAGGCCACGCTCTTAAAGAGCAGCAGCTACGTGCACTCTGCCCATCTTTTGGACGACTGTACGTACATATTCTCGTATCTCAGTGCAATGATAATAAAGCTTATTCTGGTTCTGATATTCTTCTGATTATGATCATATTTATTATATTATATACGGTAATAAAAAATTGATATAATAATATTTTATATTTATTATTAGCCATTTAGTTATTATCTTCTGATATTCATATCTATAGTTTTATTTTACTTTATTTTATGTTTTGCTGTGTGCTCTGCTTGTTTGTTTCTACTGTACAGCACTTTGGTTGGCCTTGTTGCTGTTTTAAGTGCTCTATAAATAAAGTGGCATTGTATTTTTACAATACATGTAAAATACATAAAAATCATAACTGAATCTGTGCTTATTTTAATTGTGTCTATTAATTAATTTGACCTCTTTAAAAACAAAAGGAACTCACTTTACATTTTGGGGTAAATAAAGACTGATTTTCCTCTTTGGAGGTGGTGCCAAAAAAACGAGGTTATTTACAAATTTACATATTATGAGCGTAACTCATTATTGGTAAACAAATATTTATACCCCCTTTTAAATCGAAGCTTAAGACTTTTTTATTCCAACTGGCTTTTAGTAATTAAATATGTGGTGACATTTCTGGTTTTATTTTTGCTATTATGTTGTGTTTTTCTTGATTTTTAATCTGTTGTCATTTTAAGTACTGCACTGTTTTTTGTACAGCTGGTGCTCGTGAAACAGATAGTTGAGGAAGGTTGTGTAAAGTGCTATAGAAATTAATTAATTAAATGAAATACCCCATGTATATCGCTACACAACCTACTTTTCAAGCATGATGAAGTGCAGCAGGGACCAAAGCTCTTTCAGGGAGTTCTGAAGTGGTGTTCCAGTGATTAGGAGCCTGTGATTGGACTTGAAGTCGATCATCGTCTTATAGAGGAGGGAGTCATCATTTTTCAGTCGGTGAGCTTCATCCACACCAATGCAGGCCCAGTTAACACCGCCCAAAAACGACTGCAGACAATGTGAACACGTATTAGTTTTCAAAGTTTCACCAGATCATAGTGCAAAGATTTAATAGAGCGTTAAATAAAACATCTGGAGGAAAACTACTGATACGTGTCAAAACTAAAAAAGCTGCTGACCTTATCTTTGAGGAGGATCTCATATGTGGTGAGGATGATATTAAACTTCAGTCTCTTGCTGTGTGCATGCATCCACTCATGAGTTCGGATCTATTAATTAAAAAACACACATTTTCAATTCAAAATGAAAAAAACTAACGGTTTATTCTGTAAAACGTGCTTCCTCTCATACCATATTCCTGCTGCTGATGTCTCCCAGGTAGACCACAAAGTTCATTTGTGGAGCCCAGAGAAAGATTTCCCTCTGCCAGGAGGTTAGTGTGGAGAGGGGCACCACCAGCAGGAATGGCCCGTACAGCTGGTGCTCGTGAAACAGATAGTTGAGGAAGGAGATTGTCTGGATGGTTTTCCCCAAGCCCATCTCGTCAGCAAGGATACAACTGTTGCCTCTGTGAAATTAAGAAAAAGATTAGCTCAACTTTTCACCAACGTTTTTGCCATAATTTTTGCAGATAGTGCAAAATCCAGCTGAAAAAAATACTATAATCAGGTAGGGGTGCAGGAAAAAAAGCAATTTTTTAAAGAATCTAGATTCTTAGTCCTGGCGATTCAGAATCGATTCTAAAAGCCCCAACATATTTTTTTCTTTTTTTTACTAAATATGTATCAATATGTTTAAAAAAAACTGAAGTCTGTATTTTATTTTGAGTTAAAGGCTAATGCACTGAAGGCTGAAGTCTGTTTACTTTTTTTAAAATGTGTGTATATATATATATATATATATATATATATATACAGTATACAGGTAGTCCTCGACTTACGAGCGCATCGACATACGAGGTTCCGGACTTATGAATATGCATCTCAGAATTTTTTTTAAATAAAAAAAATGAATAAATGTACAGTACTGTACAGTCACCAAGCACTTAGCCTATCCTAACACAGTTTTTAAAGATGAAGGAATAAGTTGAATTGTCTCCCTCCTCCCTGCAGGCTCCAATTGTGAAAGGGAGACAATTCAACTCACTTCATCATCTTTAAAAACTGTGTTAGGATAGGCTAAGTGCTTGGTGACTGTACAGTACTGTACATGTATTCATTGGTTCAGTTCAGGATACAGTTCAAGCTGCTCCTGTTTGTTTTCAAAGCTCTGAATGGACTTGCTCCTCTGTACATCTCAGAACTTTTGAAAGCCCATCAGCCCGGCAGAGATTTACGCTCTGCCAGTCAACACCTGCTGGAGGTGCCTCGCTCAAGGTACAAACAATGGGGAGACCGGTCATTTTCTGTTGCCGGCCCAAAAGCCTGGAACAGTCTCCCCCTTGAGCTGCGTGCCACCTCTGATCTGACTCTGTTCAAAACCAGACTGAAGACCCACTTGTTCAAAAAAGCTTTCAGTGTGTAACTTTTATTACTCATTTTTTATTCCCATTGCCTTTTTATTTCCACTTGTTCAAAAAAGCTTTCAGTGTGTAACTTTTATTACTTGTGTTATTTTAGTGTTATTTTAGTATGTAGCATTTTTTTATTTCCATTGCCTTCTTTTATTGCTGTTGTTTCCTATTCTATTTTCATTGATTTATTGTTCCAGTTTATTCATCTTTTTATCCTGTTAAGCACCTTGGTCAATGCAAGGCATTGTAGGAAGGTGCTATACAAATAAAGTTTATTATTATTATTTATTTTAAAAAAAATTGTGATCCTACTTACGAATTTTCGACTTACGAACGTAGGTACGGAACTCGCTCGTAAGTCGGGGACTACTTGTATACTGTATATATTAAATTATTTGTCTATGATGGACTGGAGACCTGTCCAGGTGTCCCCCGCCTCTCGCACAGTGATGGCTGGACATGGACACCAGTGATCCCCGTGACTCTTAAAGGAAGAAGTGGGTAAAGATGATGGAAGGATGAATTATTTGTTCCTAGATTTTTCTTTTTCTTTTATTGTTTTAGAGAAGTCCAGGCAACTAAGCTAATACTGGTAATTTAAGTTACAGAATTTAATGCATTCCTGTATAATTTGTTCCTATTTTTGGTATAAATATCAAATGATGCAAAAAATTTGATACAGTACAGAACCTAAAATTATTGTTTTAAATAAATGTTCCATTTGTTTACATTGTTGTTTATTCTTTTCAGCTTGTCAGTTACAAAACTGAAACTAAATTTATGACCATTTTAATAGAAAAATCGTTTCTGAATCAAAAATCGTTTCTGAATCGAAAAATCGATTTTGAATCGAATCGTGACACCAAAAATCGGAAGATGTGAACTCTGTGTATTAGCCTTTAAGTAATAATGTAGTCTATCATAGTACTGTATATATATTATGTGTGATGTGTTCTGGTTATCGAGCACAATGTATTGTTGTCTGTGGACCAGCGGCAGTAACTATGTTACCTGCACTGGATGAAGAGAAACTACTTGATTAAGTTATGATTATATGAAAAATGGGCTCCTAAGCTAACTAAACTAGTAAACCATGTAATTCGTGTTTGTCTAAAGTCCAGAGAGAATAGTTTAATCAAACAGTAACATTTCCTGAGCATATAAAATCAGTAAACGGTGTATAAAACAGTGTCATAACTCTTCATTCCCTCTCATGACCTATTGAAAATAGGTCACCAAACTGGATGAACCTACAGAACTGAACCCCAGGAAGCAAACAATATACGAGCACAACTAGCAAACGACACCACAAAAACCAACAACAATCACACCTTACAACCCCTATACAAATCTGACTCCATAAACGCTAAAACCTAAAGCACCCAAAAAATCTACAACACACTACAATATCTAAACCCTCAAGCAAACTCACGACCAGCCCCAGGAGCAGACTTAAGACACCTGCGACCCCACCACCCTCTCTTGGCCCGCATGTGGTCCCCCAGTCTGTCCCGACACTCATACGCTGACACTCATCCTCAGACCTGTAAGTGCTGCAATTGAAGGGTGAAAAGCCAAAAGAAAAAGAAGAATCAACCCTCAAAAAATAGTAAAGAATAAGATTAAACCTGAAAGCCCCTCAACAGTAAATTAAAAATGAAGCAAACCTTTAAGACAGTAAAAGCAGACTCAGTCCCTAACCATCCTTGAGCCTAAGATGTATTGAAGTAACCCAAAAAGCATAAAACTCATCAAAGCTTAAGAAAATATGAATAGTCCAAAATAGTAGAAGCAGGGATCAACTTCAAAGCGCAAAAAGTAAACCAAAAGTGTAAAGATTATAAACAGCCTGTAAAATTCACCACAACAAGACCACGCTCAAAGCTTGGGAACATCCACCATGTCCCTCGGATGGATGACGGACTAGGATGACCTGGTATACCACAGCAGAATGTTTGAAGCCATCAGCCTCACCATCACCCACCCTGCTATGAGAATCCTGTTACACCCACAAGCCATGATGAACAGTCGTGAACAGATTTGAATGAACCCCAAAATCAGTATGCAGTTGAAAAATGGGAAACCTGAAACGGTAATGAAATGCAAGAAAAATCATTGTTAAAAGTCCAAACACATTAATGCAACCCAATACACTCAAAGTTTACAAAATCTTCTTTCTCCTTTTTTTTTTTTACACAGGAATCACTGGATCTGGACCTGCAACGGAAAGTTAGCAACACACCATACTCATAATGAACTTTGAAACCAGATTGAAACCCTAAACCTTTAAATTGAGAAAAACCCTCAAACGTTTTATTGTTCAAACTTTAAGATTGTAAAATGTGAATCAAATTTCAACCCGTCCACCGTAAAGGTAAAACCCGAAAGTGAAGAATGTAACCCACTCCCTTAAAAATTAGACCTGGCTGTAAGTAAAACTATGTGTTGATGTGTTCTGAACTTGACCTCTAACCTTAGGAAAGTAGTAAAAATGTTGAATGTGACTAAAAATTTAAAATATAGCAGCAAATAGTTGACAGCTAAATCAATTCCAAGATAAGATTAGTAATTAGTAATGTAAAGTATAAAGTGTAACACTAATTCAAACTCAAAGGTAAAGTCTAAAATCTAATTTTAAATGTGTGATCCTTTAAATGTGAGATTTACAGTTTAAAATTTAACTGATTTAGCGGTACCCCAAATACTGATGCTTTTAAGAATTCAAGAGAGTAGAAACACCTTTACAATTTAAAACACCATTTTAGTCCTTTTGATTTAATAAAAAAAACACCCTAAGTTTTATGCTGGTGAAGATTCTCAGTCGTCAGTGCTTTGTTCTAAGTTTTGTTCTTCTCAGATCTTTCTGAATGCCGCCCTCCTTCAACGGCAGCTGAGATGTTGACACGCCACCACCCCTTTTCGGGCTGCAGATTGCTCAAGATAATAAACCAGCTGGTACTTTGTTCATTTCCCCGATCCACTGGCAAGCAAACTGCCCCAACCCAACAGGATGGATAATCTTCCCTCTTTGGCTCCTCTTGCTGCGCAGAGTGATGGATGCCTCCACCTGCGACACTCTGCACGACCGCTGTAGCCCCCTTCCCTCAGAAGGCTACAACATAGAAATTTCAGGATGCTTTTTCTCAAGACGCAGATCACCTTCTCAGGACCAGATCACTTCCACAGGAAACTGCATGCCCAGAACACTGAATGACGTGTCTTCCACGTTTCACTTCCTCCACAGGAAGGAAGAAAGGAAAACCCCAAACTCAGGAATGAAGATGCACCGCTGGATCAAGGATGAAGAACCTGCACCACTCGTTCAACGTGCACCCAACCTGCTCCAGATGCAATGGGGAGCACTTTAGCCCTGATGCTCCACCAGGGCCGCCTCGAACGGGATCAGAGGATGGTGGGACTCTTTGGCTGCAGCACGTTCACTGAGATGGAACCGTGTGGATCCCCTGGCATTCCCACGCACCGTCTGGGATGTGCGTTCAGTGACCTCGTACTGGTTCATACTGACCAGGACCATCTGGTCTTGCCTCCTTTGGAATCTGTTGAGAAACTCTAGACCACAAGCTTCGAATTGTTAGACTAAACATAGGGCCTTCTTGGTTTAACCCACTTCACTCCTCTAAGAGATTGGTGAAGGCCTGGTTGACTCCTAACGAGCACAATCTACGTATCAATGATGAATCAATCATACTTGTTATCCTCTAATCTCAATGAAGTAAGCTAATATCTTCAATAGTGATAATAAAAATTGTTCAAATAAAATTAAATTCCATCCTCACCCAGTTCAAGGGGGTACCGTCCTAGATCCGCATGTTGGGGGCAACGTTATCTCCACCACAAACAAACTCTCAATAAAATTTAAATCGTATTACAAAGAAAGAATCATGCATGTTAGTAGAGTTTAGGAGAGACTTAATCTTCATTAGGGTTAATTGTGAGTAGTTTTGAGACGGTTCATACTTACAAAAATACTGTACCTTTTCACTCAGCTTATAGCAGAAATTACACATAAAAGTAACATAGCATGCAATAGAAATACAGAATTCACAAAACTTTGTACACCTATGGTTCTATACACCTTATTCCTGAGTCGATAAGTCACCTGTCGTCCAGTCAAGTCAACGGTGTATAAAACAGTGTCATAACTCAATCCTCTGATCAGTTCTACTTCAGCTTTGAGTGGTTTGAGCCTGCAGGCCAGGAAACATTTCCAAGGGGCGTCCCCCATCCTAGAGATCTGCTTCACACACAGTTCACAGAGGAAAAAACAGTGTTGTTAATTGCTCATATAAACCTTTAAGATGCCTCATGCTGTATGAGTGACGATTTCATTCATTCAGAATCTAAAACATCTGTATGAACTAACCTTTTCCTAAGTTGTCTTCCTAATTAAGAATATGCTTACACCGATACTCCTCCCTCCATGACCTGATTAAAGAAAATAAACGTTCAAGACTGACGCCGCGCTCAACATCGACGCAAGTGGATTTTGTTTCTAACGCCAATTTATCAGTTCTCCTTATTACGCTTTATATAGTAAAATGCATTTACCCTCTATTAGTTAATTTGGAAGTATTTTTATTTTTAGGAATTTTAGGAGCCCTTATCAACCTAGTTATTTTCAGGACCAAATTCAACCTCTCTATTTTTAGGAACATTTGTCAACCTCTCCCCCTTATGGAACAACACTCTTCCCTCGTTTCAATCCTGTAGTCTGCACGCAAAAGTTATTTGGTCGTCAAATTGGAAATAGTGTCTAAATTTACCATTCTCTGTCAGGATTCCAGAAAAATGTTTCCCCAAGGCCCGGCCTATTGCCACCTCTAATTTGGGTTTAAAACCCACATGGCTAAGGGTGATCTGAAGTATCATCACCTTTCCACAAGATCATAATTATTTACCCAAGTGTATCTGTCGTTGCAAATCAGACTCCCGACATGCACTCTGCGAAGGACACCTGCTACTCTTTCTTCAGCTCTAAAAAAATTGTATGAATGTATGTGGATAAGCCATTTTAACCTGCAAAAAATATATGAGTTAACTCGTTTTAGGGTCAGGAGCTGGGATCATTTCCCTTGCTTTCTTTAAGCTTCACCACAGAGTTACAGGAACTAGAAAAAGTACTCGACAGACCCACATAAGTACAGGATAAACTAAGAATGATGTGGCCTCGCTGGTAGGCCCTAAATGTGCCTATGTGTTTCATTTTAAAAAAAAGCATCATAGCAACTGTAGATTTGATCCCGGATACTAAGATCAATGACAGATCCTCACAGATCAATATGGGGTGCGGCCTTCGCCGGACTGCTGAAATGGGTGACTTCAGGACCCGTTCTCCTCGTCTTTTTCTTTTTGGAGAATGTATTCAGCCCTGTCTTGTACCAGTCTCCAGTGTGATGTCACTGAGCTGATTTTCCCGTCCCGGACGCCCTCAAATCCGGACTGCATGTTCTGGCCATTCGTGCTTGATGACCGTGTTTTGACAGTTCTTTGACAAAGTCTTTGTTTCTGCTTGGCTGAAAGTCTTTGTGGACCGTCTTTATCTTGGTTGACAGTCCAGTGTGCTGCCTTCGTTTAGTGCCTTGATTTCATTTGGTCTTGTATAAGCCCCTCGAAAGTTCTTTGAGCAGGGCTGCATCTGAGTCCAGCCATGTTGTTCTCAGTGAAGTCACAGTGAGCCAGTTCTGGACACACCGTCATACTAAATCTGATCCGATCCAATCAATAACCACAGTAGCCGAGAGTCAAAAATCAGATGCTACATGTGTTTTGGATATAGTCCCTACCCTAATGCATGTACGACCATGTGTTCTGCAAACATGTGGTGGGATCCATCAGACTCACTCTTCCCGTTCCACGCACTCTGTCCGGTGAGGCTACTACAAAAAGAGTGAAAAATGTAAAATCATTAACCAATCAGGATCAAAGTAATCATATGTTATTGTGGATCCTTCGACAGAGACACCTTTTTAATCTGATCTGCACAACAGATCCAAAACATTAGTTTATCTCACTCGTCGATTTGCAAAAGTCCAATTCCCCCTTTGTTATAAATTGCGATTCACTTTATGTCCTCAATAGAAAAATATTGATTAAAATAAAGGTGTGTTTATTCAGGACCTGTTTGTGAGGGCTACTCCCTCTTCATTATTCTTCAAACCCCAATCTGTCCTCTTGTTGCTTTTAATGTCCATAATTCATACAAGCCAATATCAAACTTAACTTCCATTGTGCTACGTGTTAATACCTCCTATGTGTGCCTAGTTAATTAAATGTTTGTGTTGTATACGTTTCAAGGGAGAGAGGTTGTCAGCCCCTGTTGTTCTCTTCTTTTATTCATCTGACTCCAAACAGTTATTAAAATCTGTACCTGCATCCTTTTACTTTTATTAAATGTTTCAGAACGAATAACCCAACTGGATGACTAAATTAATTTACAAATAAAAGTGACTCCGACATGTTTTTGGTTTCTCTAAAAATTATTACGCTTCTGTCTGCAGTACCTTTTTTCGTCCATTAGGGGTCTCCATTATACTCAGGTTGTACAGGAAACGACTGTGTCTTTTGCCTCCCTCCTTCCGGTCAACGCTCACAAGACGTGTACATTCACTGGAGTTATTCACAAAAGTATGTTTTCCCAATCGGTAATCAAATTTCTGTGCTTCTTATATATGAGAAAATACAAGTATGATACGTTCGGTTCTACATCCTGACGGCCTATTCACAAATTATAAGGACGACGCCTCGTGAACCACGTCGGACCTAATGGCTCGTTAGCTTTGCTTTTAGCTGCTAAGTTCGTCTACAAAAACTAAATTTGGATTATTTAAAGTCAATATTGTTTATCTACACGACGCGCCACTTTGTACGTTTTGTTAAGCGAATCCGATGTGAACTGTCTACCGTTACAAAGTTATAAAATGTCCGCTGTTGGACAGCCTATGCTATGCTAACGGGAGGTCCCACTACAATTTCCAAATTTCCTGTTTGTTTAAGTGTTATAACCTAAAATTATTGAGATAGAATGTCATAATCCTTCTCGAACAATCCTTCAAACCGTAAAGGTTCATTCAGCGCTAATCAATTTGTTTCGAATTGTCCGCAAATATTTTATTTGTTTATTTTAAAAAAAACTGTACACGTCCTGAGGCCTTTCCGTTCAGAGCTGAAGTTCTATTTTTCATTTCACCCACATTCATTCCGAATTGTGCAACAGCACCACTAATCACGCTGTCGAAAATTATTTAATCCTGTTAAAATGGAGAAGTGTAAACTGTTTTAATGCAATGTTTATTCTGTGTTTCAGGAAACCAGCACCAACTACTGAGGAGGTGGAGAGACTACGTTTGTTAATCTATTAAATTATCTAAATAAAACTTTGTTCTAACCTCAGCGCCTCAATGTTTGTTTTATCATTTCTGCATTATCTACTGCCTATGTCTGTCAGTACAATAGTGATTATTTAATCCTCAGATAGCTTGTCTTGTCCTAGTTTTTATCTTTAATTTTTCATCTGTACCGTAAGTAACTACGGTATATGGTCCATATGCAAAACCTTGACGAACCCTATATTTATTTTACAAAAAAGAGCAGTGCGAACTATTGCGGGAAAACCCTACTGCCATCCTTCGAATATATTGTTTAAACAACTTAGGTTGCTTAAGTTTTATGATTTGGTAAATTATAACATTTTGTTGGTAATGTATAGAGCTCATAAAAACTCATTGCCTTTAAATGTTCAAGTGCATTTTGTAAAAAGAATGAGCTGTTACAACCTGAAAGGAATGGAGATTTTTGCAAAGCCAAAATACAGAACTAGTTTGAAAGGACGGTGTGTTTCAATACAAGGTGTTGACTTGTGGAATAGTTTAGAAAATGTAATTAAATCTACAACATCCATTATAGTCTTTAAAAAAATTATCAAAGCAAATATGTTAATTAAATACTAAATACTCAAATCGCCAAATTGCAAATGTGTATTCAAATTCTGTAAATAGTTTACATTTTGTATCACTGTTGAGTGCCTTGGAAATTTGTATATTTGATTGAGTTATTTTATTGATCTCGCTTTTTTTTGTTGTTATCATTATAGAAAAAAGGGGCAGGTATAATAAGATTTTTTTCTTCTCCCTGTCTCCTTTCATTTTACGTTTTTCTTGTCTTCTTTCATTGTATTGTTACAATGTAAAAAATGTTTTTCTTTACAAAATGTAAAATGAATAAATAAATAAATAAATAAAAAAAAATATATATATAATGTGGGGTTTGTTGACTAAAATTTTATCTGGCATTTTCCATCTCAGAGATTGTTCAAGGTTTTTTTCTTGTTAAATTATTTTCAAATTATTTTCCTTGTGACCTATAAATATGCCTATACAGTATAACTTAAAAGTCTAATTCAAGTTCTTAAAACAGTTCTTCCTATTTTCATTCCTCCAAAAAGAAGCTTTAATGAACCATATCACAAGTCTAATTTAAGTTCTTAAAATCCTATTCAGTTATTCCTATTTTCATTCCTCCAAAAAGAAAAATCACAAAACACTCTGAGTCGACAAACAATTAAGAACACTTATACTCATGCAGTGTGAGTATACACAAAACACATTCCCCCTTTTCCCCTTAATTACCAACGCAGCACGAACAAAACAGAACACTTAATAAAACGAATTAAACAACCATTCAGTACCACCGCATTTAAATAATGAGCGTGCTTCCCCTCTCAGACCGCCCACGGTCGCACCTCCAGGGCGAATTCCACCACGTCAGGTAGCAAAGCCGACGTAGGGCACCCCAAAGGTGTTTTCACCTCTCACGTGACTCCGGTGAGTTCCCGAGAAACACAGAGACACGGAGGTTCACTCTCCCAGTGACTTCCGGTGTGTCCCCTTGACTTGACACCGGGCATCGGGAAAACGTTACAATATCAAACAAGCGGCAACGGCCGTCTACTCACGCTGTGACGTATCGGAACCGAGAAATTCCTAAACGTACATACGTGCAAACAAGACGGACCGCCGATTCCAGCTACTGATAATCGAACGTACCCGGAAACGTGAAACGAAACTAGCCAATGAGCTGTTGCATCCCCCTCTGGTCACTAGACGGAAAACCCGCCCCCGTGAAACCAGCAGCAGCAAAAAACTACTGACGAGCCAAATCGACCACGTTTGCCCCCCAAAAAGTAAGTAATAAAATATTAACGACGTACAGACGACACACATGAAACCAAAACCAACGAACACGCGCCCCACACACGCGGCTCGGCCCGAACCCGGCCGAACGGTCCCGAGTGGTTCCGAGAGCCCACTTCCGGTTCGGGGCGAAGCCCAGAGCGTCTGATTAAACCGAACCCAGCTGTCAGAAATGGCCAGAACGGACATATTTAGCTTATCAAACTGTCTTTATCCGAGACAGGTCCTGGCCAAATGCAGAGATGACTAAAATTTTATTTATGGCCAAATAGACGTTTTGTGGTTTAAACCAAAGAGGCACGTCTTACCTTCAGCTATGAGGCCTAACTCTGCAGGCTGCCAGAAGCTGCTCCGTCGTCTGTCTCCCCCTCCTGAACGTCGGGTCACCATTTTTGAAGAGTCCTAAACTCTTAGACGTGCTCAAAAGGAGAGAGAGAGAGAGAGAGAGAGAGAGAACTTGTATAAAAAAGTATTTATTATGACAGGCATAAGGGTTATGATTAATCAGAGTACAGACATAAAATACATTTACAGTATATGCATATAAATGGGACCAGAAATACAGAACCTTCCTATGGCAGCGTTCCCTCCAAAGTGCTCTCCGAGCTCTGTTGCGGGTTTCTCTTATACCTTAGATAGGACCTTGGCTGTTTCCATGACAACGAAGGTCAGTGGCCTCTCTTCTGACTAAGATATGGTGTTCTGGTGTGCGTTATCTCTAGATGGATGTGCGAGCAGAGTCTTAAATCAGTAAAGCTGTTTTCTAGATGTGAACTCTAAGTGTATTAGCCTTTAAGTAATAATGTAGTCTATCATAGTACTGTATATATATTATGTGTGATGTGTTCTGGTTACCGAGCACAATGTATTGTTGTCTGTGGACCAGCGGCAGTAACTATGTTACCTGCACTGGATGAAGAGAAACTACTTGATTAAGTTATGATTATATGAAAAATGGGCTCCTAAGCTAACTAAACTAGTAAACCATGTAATTCGTGTTTGTCTAAAGTCCAGAGAGAATAGTTTAATCAAACAGTAACATTTCCTGAGCATATAAAATCAGTAAACGGTGTATAAAACAGTGTCATAACTCTTCAATGGTAAATGGAGCTTATTTATATAGCGCTTTCCAGCCCCCTATGAGGGGCCCCAAAGCACTTTACAATAGCAATCATACACCCATTCATTCACACATTCATACACAGGTAGCGGCAGACTGCCATGCAAGGCGCCATCCATTCCTACCGGGAGCAACTTGGGGTTAAGTGTCTTGCCTAGGGACACAACGACACATGGTGTGGGGAACCGGGATTCGAACCTCCAACCTTCCGATCGGGAGACGACTGCCATTACCGCTACGCCACGGCCGCCCCCTATCATTGTAAACATTAGCAATAAATGTAAACAGTAATAATAAATGTAAACAGTAGTAATAACGGTTATGTTATGTCATGTCATTGTTACTGATGAGACCTACCACTGTTGTGTCGTCCGCAAACTTGATGAAGTGGTTGGAGCTGTATGATGGTGTGCAGTCGTGTGTTAGCAGGTGAATAGAAGGGGGCTCAGCACACATCCTTGTGGGGCCCCTGTATTCAATGTGATGGTGCTGGATGTGTTACTCCCGACCCGTACTGCCTGTGGTCTCCCGGTCAGGAAGTCTAGCAGCCAGTTACACATTGAGGTGTTCAGCCCCAGACTGTCCAGTTTAAGGATGAGCTGTTGGGGGATGATGGTGTTGAATGCCGAGCTGAAGTCGATGAACAGCATTCTAACATAAGAGTCTTTCGTGTCCAGATGTGTGAGAGCTGTGTGGAGGGCAGAGGAGATGGCATCGTCGGTTGAGCGATTAGGCCGATATGCAAATTGGAAGGGATCCAGGGAGGCAGGGAGGACAGATGTGATGCTTTTCATGACTAGCCGTTCGAAGCACTTCATCAGGATGGGGGTGAGTGCTACTGGACGATAGTCATTGAGGCAGGAGGGCGTTGCCTTCTTTGGGACAGGGATGATGGTGGTGGCTTTGAAACAGGTGGGGACGATGGCCTGACTCAGTGAGATGTTAAAGATGTCCGTGAAGACCGCTGCGAGTTCCCTGCACAGTCCTTCAGCACACGACCAGGTATGTTGTCAGGACCAGAAGCTTTCCGGGCGTTGATCTTGATGAATGATCGCCTTACGCTGTCTGAGGACAGCGCCAGCACCTGGTCATCGGGAGAGGGGGGGAGTTTTTGTGCAGGTGTGCTGTTACATGCCTCAAACCGAGCAAAGAAGTCATTCAGTTCATTCAGCGTAGAGGTTGTGCTGTCACAGGTCTAGGGGGATGGTTTGTAGTTTGTGATGTCTGTATTCCCTGCCACAGACTACATGTATCCTTGCTGTCCTTGAAGCGACGAGCTATCCTCCTAGAATACTGCGTCTTGGCCTTTCTGATGCCTTGGGACAGGTTGTTTCTGGCTGCCCTCAGGCCCACCTGATCTCCCGCTGTGAAGGTAGCATTCCTGGCTCTCAGGAGTCTGTAGATTTCTGTTGTCAGCCATGGTTTCTGATTTGCCCGAACAGTGATGGTCTTGAGGTTGGTTACATCATCAATGCACTTGCTGATGTATGAACATACAGTGTCTGAGTACTCTTGGAGACATGTGTTGTTGTTTATGGTAGCAGCTTCTTTGAATATATTCCAATCTGTGATGTCAAAACAGTCCTGGAGTGCTTCTGAAGACCCCTCTGGCCACACTCGCATCTGCTTGGTGACTTTCACCAGTGGTCTGTATGTTGGCTTTCGCATAACACTGATATGATCGGAGGCACCGATGTGGGGGAGGGGGAGAGCCTTGTAAGCTCCTTTCATGGTGGTGTAAACTTGGTCCAGTGTATTGTTTCCTCTTGTTGGAAAGTTTATGTGTCTGTATGTTTTTGGAAATACACTCTTTAAGGCCCTGTTTACACAACGCGTATTTTGAATGAAACCGCTCCTTTCTCTCTGCGTCTTTGCTCATCGTTGACACGAGTCCACTAGCCCCCCTCTTTGACTCCGATGGTTTTTGAACTCACCCTCCAGAGTGGATCTTTTTCGCTGACCCCCCCGTTGATAATGTAAACATCTCCCACTGAGCTTTTGAGTCAACCACATGCGCGCAGCATGCACGCACGGACAGTCAGGGCAGGTGGACATTTCACATGTCACGCTGCAAAATATGTGCTATATAATAACAGTTTAACAATAATAAACAGTATTTATGTTAGCGTGGGAGATATATAAATTTATCTGGACTACAGTATCTATCTGGACTCGTTACGTTTTTTAAACAATGCGTAACATGCTGTGAAAATGAAGACACCAGGTTTATTTTTATTTATTTATTCAACACCACAAACTGTATGTCACACAAACACTGAGAATTTAACTGAACACTATTAAAACACGTTAACCGAACTGTAAATACATTAATGAACTGGACTCTTGCTGTGTTTTCATCTGGACCCCATCAGAACCGGTCCGCCTGTTGGAACGACAGCTTCTCCACCTGGCAGAAAAAAATAAAATAAAAAACTCCGTTGTTGTGTGATCAAAGTAAACACAAGCAAACATTATATTAAGAACGTTGATTTACCTGCTGTAAGTCATGTTTTTCATGGAGTAAAGTCCGATATCATCCTCATCGTCACTCGGTTCTGGTCCACAGTCCACTCAGCGTCTGGTGTGGAGCTTGTTAGATGAAGAGAGTCCCACTTGGTGTCAAATCTGTCGACTATTATCCAAAATTCAGCTTTAACTTGTTAATTTGTTGTTAGCTCAACTTTTAGCCAGAAGAACGTAGCAGTCTGCATGCAGAGTGAGGCAGCACACATGCGCAGTGGGTGAAGGTTCAGCAGCACGCATGCGCAGTGGGTGAAGGTTCAGCAGCACGTATGCGCAATGGGTGAAGGTTAAAAAATTCACAGCGCCAACTAATGACCCGGCATGGTAACTACAGTGGATTCATGAAAGGAGGAGGGGGTCATGAGGGAAGGGGGAGATTCGAGCAGATCTGTGTCAACGCAAAACTTTTCATCTAATTAACATACCCAAAACCTGTGTTTCCCCCCACAGTGTCCGTGTAAACAGGGCCTAAATCTGCATGGTTGAAATCACCAGCCAGGATGAGAAAAGCATCAGGGTGGGATGTCTGTTGCTCACTGATGTGCAGATATAGTTCATTCAGTGCCTCACCTCTAATCTTGCTGCTGGAGCTTGGAGGAATATATACAGCAACGATTATAACAGCTATAAATTCCCTCGGTAAATAGAACAGTCTGCATTTAATAGCCATAAACTCCACTAAAGGTGAGCAGTGTTTGTAGACTATGGTAAATGGAGCTTATTTATATAGCGCTTTCCAGCCCCCTGTGAGGAGCCCCAAAGCGCTTTACAATACCAGCCATCAACCCATTCATTCACACATTCATACACCGGTAGTGGTAGCCTGCCTTGCAAGGCGCCATCCAGACCTACCGGGAGCAACTCAGGGTTGAGTGTCTTGCCCAGGGACACAACGACACATGATGGGCGGACGCGGGATTCGAACCTCCAACCTTCCGATCGGGGGTCGACTGCCATTACCACTGTGCCACGGCCGCCCCTTTGACTACAGCAGCATTCCGACACCAGGCGTTGTTGGTGTAAACACAGAGCCCCCCTCCG
>JBBPBX010000956.1:94914-113164 GCA_038048925.1 Garcialebias charrua | reverse complement strand
AAGGGCACCACGGTGGCAATGCATGCTGGGATACATGGACTCTGAGTCACTCTTTCACCGGCGCCCCCGAATCCGTGAGGGTCGGTGGTTGGACGTGTTGCTAGGGTGCGCTGGCAGCTGCTTCAGCTCTGCATAGTAACACACTTAAAGGAGAATTAGTTCTGGTCAGACCCATGTAGGATGTTAATCACCTCTTGCATTTTAATTCTTCATTGTGTTTACATGAATGGCTCTTGTGAGCAAAATACTTATTGTCATTTATCTTTGCGTGAAGAACGATGCAAACTTTCATGTTTTGTGATGGTTTGAATCATTGTTAGGAGGTGGTGCATGGTAACCCTCACTCTCCTTTTTAGTCCCTAAACACAACTTTTCACATGAGTCTTTATTTGGAAAATGCGAAACCGCAAAATGCTGAAGATGTAATATAAGCTCCCATGGTGGAACTTCAACAAAAAGCTTTGCTTCCGTTTTAAGGGCGTCACTGTTTGGTACGTACCTCAAATGGTGGGTTTCAGATTTAGTACCGTATTTTCCTGTGCATAAGTCACTCCGGAGTATTTTCATTCAACCTTTATTTAGGCAGGTTAATCCCATTGAGCCTCGAGGACTCATTTACAAGAGAGACCTGTCTACAAACTAAAGAATGATGACAACAGCAACAGTAGATTTTCCTTGAACAATCAACAATAGACAAACATAAGAGAGAAATACAGATTTTTTTAACAAGTTAAAACAAAGATATCAAAGTAGCAAAACAGACAGATTATAAGGTAGATGTAGAAAATCAAAAACAGGAACATGTCTGCATTGGTTTTTGCCAGGATTCCAACAGATTCTTAAAACCATTTAGAGAGGTCAAGGTCGAGAGCTTCAGATCTTTTTGTAAGATATTCCATGAAGCAGGAGCAGAGTAGGAGAAGGCCCTTTTTCCAAGTTCAGTCCTCACTGACGGAACACTGCAGGTAATCATGTCCTGAGAGCGCACGCTGTAGCTGCACTCACGCAAAGACATGTAGGAGGAGATGTATGAGGGCAGCAGACCAAGAAGTGATTTAAAGATGAAAATGTACCAGTGGAAGAGTCTGCGTGAGGTTAATGATGTCCAGTTAACCAGTGAATACAGGGTGCAGTGGTGGGTACGATAATCACAGCCAGTTATGAATCTTAGTGCACCATGATAGACAACATCCAACATCTGCAGGGTGCTTGTAGGAGCATTCATGCAGGCCCGGCTGCATGGGCGGGCATTGAGGGACATTGCCCCCCCACAGAGTCAGCTGTGCCCCCCCTGACTGGACGGGAAGTTTTTTGTTTGTTTGTTTTTAATCTCTGAGTGTACATCTTTCTATTTTTCCTATCTCTGTTTGTCAGTCATACAATTCAACCAATCAATGAAGCCAAGGCAACATTCTAGCCAACTACAGTTCGAGGGGGGCGGGTCACTGACTTAATGCGCAAACTAGCTGTTTTCAAACAGAAACAGCCACGCTCACCATTGTCCGTGTATCATGGATATTCAGACTTTTTTCCAAAAAAACAAGAGGACAACGAATGACACTGACAGTGGAATAAATGAGAGCAGACAGGAAGCGGCACCATCCATTTCAGTTGGAAACGTAAGCACTGAAGTCAACTGACTTTTTTTTAAAGCTAGAAATGAGGAGGAAGATTTTGAGCTAACCAGCAACGTTAGCTTGGAAGCGTTGCCTTCTACAAATGAGGTTCAACCTGAGCTAACAATGGCAGCTAACTTTACTGAAGAAACTTCTACAGTAGAAGATCTAACAAAACAAGGTAATGCTTCAAGTACCAAGAGTCTGAGCTGGTGAGGGTGCTGGACTTTGAGGACTTGGTTTGTGACTTTGCAAATAAAAAGACCAGAAAGAACTTCTAAAGGTAAGAACCACTGTGCTTTCTGTGAAATGAGTAGTCCAATATAAACTTATGGTTGTGCAGATAATAAATGTACAGTATTTTGTTTATTTGATATACTGTCTGCATAACATTATTCTTGCATAACTGTGGTGTGATGCTGAGAGTTAGTGCTGCAACAGGTTTTTGCAGAGTGTGAAGTTGCCCAGATCACTTGATGACTGTTCTAATGCAACCTACACTCAGCTGTGTTATGTGATGGAATTGTTATATTGTCAGCTCAGCTAGCATGAATGTTCACTTCAGTCACAGTGTTCAGCCTGACACTAGTGCTTATATTTATCACTGTATGTTTATGTTTGACTTTTAATTGAATGAACACAGCACTACAGGTTGGGTTGTCTTGTTCTTTTTTTTTTGTTTTTTTTGTTTTGTTTAGATTTTGTGATTTTATTGAGATTGTTTCTTCACAGCACTGTATTAGGAGTGGTCACAGAGCCGCTGTTCAACTTGAAGCAAATAAAATGTTTGTTGAAAAAATATGCCCCCTTGAAAAAATAGAATGCCCCCCCTTTGAATTGTTTCTGCAGCCGGGTCTGATTCATGTACGTAGAAGTAAAAGGAGTTTGTTTGGTTAACAAACTCCTTTTTATTTACTCCAATAAAAAAAGTAAAATAACTTTGTACCAGGTGGGAAGCGAACCCGCTTCCTCGGGTCAAGATAAAAGAGTGCAATAGCAGTGCGCAATCTCTCTGAGCCAAGCGGTGGACTGCAATTTTTGGAGTCCACTTTGCCTATAAAGTAATCAATCATCCCTCTTATTAACATTCTAGTTGCACGTAGAAGTTAGAGATCATTAGTTATATTTTAAAACCCTGGCTGCGCGCAAGAGTTAGACAATATTAGTTATATTTTAATGACATTCAGGTCGCGCTGAAAGGCGGAAATGGGTGCGCGCTTCGTGTTATTTACGTTCTAACATAAGCTGATACATAAGCTGATTTGTAATCAGTTATTAACAAAAATTAAACTCAGAAACACTAATATATATATTCAGCTAACAAATATTTTTTTAGGGGTTTCTGTAGTTAAATTTTAATGAAATTCAGCTAGCGCTGTGGTTGTTGTTAGAACGAGTCCAGCCCCTGCTGCAAACAACGAATCAAATGTGAGCAGTAAATGACGTCAAACTGGGCCGGGGGAGTCCGGCCCGATCAGAACCACGGTGGAGATGGTTCCAAAACGAGGGCGGACCCGGGGAAAAAAGGAAAATGCGAACACGCCGAACCTGGGTTAGAAGGCGGGGCGGCCCGGGCCATTGAGGGCCGGTCAATGCGAAAACGGCTAGAGAGGGTTCAGACTAAGTCCCAGCCTGACAATTAGACATTCAGACACACTCACCCTCATCCTCACCCTCACTCACACAAAGACAAACAATAACGACACGTTCCATTCATAATCCTGATGCACACTCTATACCCCCTAGGTCCAAGACATGTACCTGCCCCCTACATGGGGCAGCCCACACCCAAGCCCAGGAGGTAGGCCCATTCATTCTGGGGTGGAGAGTAGCCGACATCCAAGATTCGGCCCAACCTGTGCCCTGCCGACAGGACAGGACACCCGAGCCCAAGCAGCCCCAGGGAGAACGCAATGCCAGCACTACCCATGGCAAACCCACAGGCCCCGAACCCTCCCATAGTCCAGGACAACACCTGACGGCCCGTCACCTTACCGCACCCCACCCCCAGAATGGCCGCCAGGGAACCAGGGGGTAAATAAAAAATAAATAAATAAAAATTAACAAACCTAGACCCCGACACACACACCCCCGTCCCCAAATGTGCTGTTGATGTGTGTTGTTGTAAAGTGCACTTAAAAAGGGAAAGAGAAGGAGCAAAGGCTGGCATAATGCCAGTTCCTCTCCACCCCAACTCTAACCCAGGCCCTTACTGTCTAAATGCATAATTGTGAGTGAGCACAGGCACGGGAGGCGAGAGTGGTGTCATCTCGTCACCCATACCCATAGTGCTCACCCCAAATTCCTATATGTAAATTTTATGAGGATGTTTATGAGTGAATGTCTAAGGCTCCGATTTTCTTAATTTTTGGAAATCGGCCAATACTTACATGAGAAACCAATTTTACCTTTGTTTTTTTTTCTTTAGTTTTAACAACAATTGTCTGAACTTCCTTTACATTTCAGAGCACTACCTCAGTTAAAACAAGTTTGTATTGTTTCTAGGATATTGTTCAATGGTATGATTCTCAATAAAATAAGATAGAAAATTGAAGGTGCATTGTGACCTTAACACCTGACAGTGTCGCTTATAAAACAACATCGGAATCGGCAGGTCAGACTTTTTAGAAATTGGTCATCGGCCAGAAAACTGCAATCGGTGCACCCCTAGTCTGTACCTCATTGGTCCACTGTACTATTTTTGGAGCTTCCATTTTGAAGAAATAGAGGTTCAGATGTAGTTCGCAGTTTTGCTAAGCGGGTCATCCAGTGACGTAGCTCCGCTGACCAAGCAACGGCTGCTGTCTGCTTACATCAAAAAAGTCACCTCAGAGAAATTTGCTTGGAACCACTAACAAGGTGGTCCCATAAACTGGGCTGAGTGGAGGAGGGTATCTAATGCGGGCAGTCCTTTAAACACAGAGGGATAACTGCCTGCCACGTTCCCCCTATGAATAAGGCTATGAAAAAGAACAGTGCATCATCTACTACACTAGCCAGCTCATCAGGCATGCAGTCCCAACTGGCGTGGAGGCAATATGAAACACATAAACCCTTCTGATATTAATGACTCTGTCGAGCTGAAAGGCTCTGATGCTATTCGGAGATAGGCGTTAAATGTCCCCGAGTACTGAGAGCACAACATTATGGGCATTCATATAAATACCCTCTCATCTCTACACAAGACTGTCCGCCCTTGAGTTCCCATGGAAATAATAAGAGGTGGGCCTCCTGTAACTCAATACCCTCATATTGCCTGCACTGGTGGCGCCGAGAGATAAAATGAAATCAGAACAAGGTGATGACAATGATGCCACTTGCGGTCGAATTGGAGACTTAAGGATTCATTCCTCTCGTAGTTTACCCCCCCGAATCTCCATCTATTCTTGTAAGACATATCTTAGTAATCCTCAACATTATAATGATAATAACACCAATAATAATAAAGATTCGGAAGTAGTTCTAAATGGAGTAATAAAAGCGTATATAAAGACTTTATCTTAGAAATAATACTTAGCTTTAAAATGAGAAGAAAAAATTCTCAAGTTAATGCAAGTTTTCCATTTGTTCCTTCAAGTATTTTCTTAAGCTAAAAAAAAGTCACCACTTGTAAATGTTGATTCTAATTCAGTCATTTTTAATATCATAAAATAAGAAAGGGAGATACTTGTGCAATTCCCTAAAATCTGAAGATTCAAATAAGAATCTTTTGATGTTAAACTAATTTACCAACCACCACCAGAACATTTGAGAGTCTCAATCCAACTGGGGCTCAGATAAAAAGAAAATCTCTTTGAAATCTTAGATGGAAATCAAAGTGAGACCCTGGAACAAATGACTACAGTATTTGTGTGTGTGTGTGTGTGTGCGTGCGTGCGTGCATGTGTGTGTGTGAAACTCCATACAGAAATAATATGGTACCTTTACTTTACTGTCTTTACTTTTACAAAAGTCGGAAAATCTGAGGAATCAAATATTTTATTCCAATAAAGAACAGTTTTGGAAGACACGATTGGCTGGCCAGACCTCTAATCAGATTGAGAACAATCCTGGAGGCTGTCATCTCTGGGGGGGGAGAGATGGGGGTGTCCCAAACGTCTCTTAACGCACCTATCGGTCACACACCTGTCACTGTACTTTACAAAGGCCGAGACATGGCTCCTGCACTGGATCTTTACCTATAGCAGTTATCAGCCTTCCAAGCGGCACTTCAATAACAGCGTCAGTGTCGGGTTCCCCCTTCAGCAGAGCTCCACACATGGCTGGGGGGCAATCAAAGG
Source organism: Garcialebias charrua (assembly GCA_038048925.1). NCBI lineage: Eukaryota > Metazoa > Chordata > Actinopteri > Cyprinodontiformes > Rivulidae > Garcialebias > Garcialebias charrua. Next base: position 107,268 of record JBBPBX010000956.1, on the reverse strand, counting down.
CCACCCTTAAACATTTGGGAAGACTGCCCCGACTTTAACCCTGTCCTGTCATATTCTCAAGAGCCTGGAAACCCGCAGCAGGACAGTGTCCAATTTCCCTGCTGGTTTACCCTCTGAACTGTGTGGACGGATGGAAGAGCAACTTAACCTCTTAGTGAGACCTCAGGGGAGCGGTAGCACTGGAGCTAGATGGACCCAGGAGATCACCGATTTCATTACTCTCATGTTGGAAGTTTCCCTTTGTTGCCTTGCTGTCTGTTTTTTTCTTGTGGAGGAATTCCCTTAATGGCAGCAGAACTGTGTGACGTATTATGATGACCATGGTTTGATTGGAGTCCAGCAGTGGGGCTTCATCTGTTCAGTGGTTGATGAGCATTAGGAGGTTTGCACTGTGGTAAATAAGTAGATTTACTAAAAGGAAGGCTGCGTTAGAGCAATCCTTTGCCCAGTTGAGATTTCTACCAGTGTTTGTGTTTTTGCAATGTGGTATTATTTTAAGAGATGTAGCTCACAGCTTCTACCATCTGACAATTCTTCCACATAATAGGTGAAGTGCAGAAATGTATTAATAAACATTAAATGCCTTTACTTAGTACAAAGATGGGTCTAACTCAATTAAATTCAATTCTGTTTAGTTTATCCAGTATATCGACAAGTCACAAAATAAGTAATCTCAGGGCACTGTACAGAAACATCCGTACATACTTTGTAAAAAGTTAACATTACTTAACTGATTAGCTTTACATAGATACCTTATTTTCCCACCCTATAAGTCACAGTTTAAAAAAATAATAATTTACATGCCCTGCGACTTGTAGGCCGAAGCGACAGATTTACTGTTTTTTTCCCATATTTATAAACCAAGTTTTGGCTGAGATATGACCGTTTTCATTCATTCTGACGAAAAACAAAACAATGAACAGTACCACTTTCAGCCACTTGATGGCAGCAGATTAGTAGTAGCAGTAAGGCATGCCGTTGTGTCATGTAATAAGTAAACGTGGCTATAATGACAAATTCTAAAAAGTTAAAAGACAAAAACAACTGGACTTCGTTTATTATGCTGTGATTTTTTTCTTAAACTTTTTTGAATTCACCATGTCCTGGATGACTGAGAATCTTCACCACCTAGTAATACGGTCAGCTTGCCATAGACTCCCCACCTTCATTCTGCTCGCTTCTTGAACCCACTGTCAAACCAGCTTCACGCCCCAACAAAATGCGACTCATTTGACCATTAAAGTGCATTAATTTCGCAAACATCACCATATTCATCCACCCGGTCTCTACGTTCACAGAACAGCAATTTACTTCATATTCCTCGGACCAAATTGAGGACCATGGGAGACCGAGCATTCTGTGTGGCTGCCCCCCGCCTGTGGAACTCCCTCCCTGACGACCTGAGAGCTCCACAGTCACTGGTTGACTTTAAAAGCAGCATAAAGACCTTTCTTTTTAAGCAAGCCTATTCTGCCTCCACATGATTTTATCTTTGATCTTAGCTGATATCATTATTGATTTTACTTGATTTTATCACTTGTTTTATTTTATTTATTTTTTAAGCAAGCCTAATCTGCATCCACATGATTTTATCTTTGATCTTAGTCGATATTATTATTGATTTTATTTGATTTTATCACTTATTTTATTTTGATCTTTGCTTTTTTACACTTTGTAGCACTTTGAGATTTTTATTAATGAAAGTGCATTATAAATGGAATTCATCATCATCATCATCATCATAGATTGAGACACACCTTTACTATAATTTCAAGCAAAAAAATTGATTGTTTGTAAGTGTTAATCTTATTAAAGTCCTCCCGTGCACGCTCCCGCGGCCGCCATTTGGAAGCCCATCAATTTTTGGCACAACACCAGCTCACATTTCTGGGTTGTCAGCGGTGACGCATAACACGACGCGTCAGCGGTGACACATAATAGATGCGACGTATACGGCGAAGCGACATATTTATGGATTTTTCTACTTTATTAGACAAATATGGACTAAATGCAACTTATAGGGCGGAGCGACGTGTACGGTGGAAAATACGGTAGCTATGTTGTTAATGCAATCTTTGAGTTCCTATGAGTCAGTCTTATGGACCATCATTCTCAAAGTTCAATTTTGATCGGGGATTGAGGTCACACCCAATTCAGCTTTGTTGTGGATGCAAGTTGAAAAACCAGTAGGATGAGCAGCCAGCTGTTTCAGCTCACTGGGATTTGAGAGGAAAAGACACTGAAACGCTGTAGGTGTAGTTTCTATGAAAAACACAGGTACCGTAATACCTGCATAAACAAACATGGAGAACAGAGAGTAAAAACAGCAACAGAGTAAGGACTAAGGCTAAGCCTTTAGCAGCATAACTAAGGGAGAACTCAAGAAACCCATCCCAACCCCATAGGATTCATCTTAAGATGAAAGTTTCAAGATCACTCTTTAAACGCAGACAGGATGTTGACAACTGAATGTTGGTTCCACAGGAGAAGAGCCCGATACTGTAAAATCTGCTTTTCATTCTAAATTTAGAAGCTCTACGAACCTCAAGTAAATCTGCAGGGTTAGAGACAAGTGCCCTGTTAGGAATACTTGTACTCACTACCAGCCTCAAGTGCTTGTACTTGTACTCACAAAAAACAGCCCGAAACGTGCAACAATGTTCAGTCAGGTCATCTGGATGATGTTTTTTTGTTGTTTTTTTTTTGCTGAGACGTTTTGTCCTTCGGTTGAAGGACTTCTTCAGTCTGAGGAGCCACAAACAAACTGAATCCAACAAATACCACACTCCCATAGTGGGGGAAAAAAAACTCTGTTTGCTGGTGATAAGATGGTTTCTGGTGCCCACCCTCTCCCCCATCAACTCCTCTGAGGCAGTCATGCCAAAATGGTTCAAAATACTAAAAGTTCATGCTCAGTAATCCAGGTACAATTCCAACAATGGTCAGTCGGGTCACCTGGATGGAAATCACCCACTAGGGAGCGCAAGCCAGTGTTTCCCTTGTGCGGGTCCCAAGCAGTAAATGATGAGGATGCCTTACATGATGCAGAGAACGTTGGCGATGTGTAAATACATTTTTAAAGTGCAACATCTGCTCTGAAGTTAACTCAGAAGCTTTAAAAAGACTGCGAGGAGCTGAACCAGCTGCAGTGAGGTCAGATAGGATAAAATGTCAAAAGCGTCATTACTGCCTGCTGCTGCCAGGATGTGGTGCCATGCTCAACGTCACTATTTTACTATGCCAAAATTACTATTCTGCCACCAAAAAACAATATTACCCATTGGTTTTGGGCCAACTGTTTGATATGGTTTGACTTTTTCTTTTTGAGTCTTAGTATTATAGCAGTTTTTAATGTAAAATTGTAGATGAAATTAAAAATCACTGTACAATTTTTCGAGGGCACTTATTCTGAGCTCTTTGTGTCTGACATTTAAAGACCCACGTCAACGTTAAACTAGGAATGGCAGACATCAACAATGTGGTGAACCAAGTCTGGTTGCACATTTGGATTTTTTATTTATTCATTTATTTATTTTTTGTGCCATTCGTGGAACCAAGACCTCAAAGTAGCAGCGGCAAAATCCCACCTTGGGTCTGCTGCACATGGCATACCCGCTCCCAGAGGCAATGAACACGAGTGTTGAGCCATGAAATCCCACGTCTAGGATGCTTGCCATGTTGAGGTGACACCCACAGCCAAGTTCAACAGCAAAACTTCACTTAGCAATAGCCACACGGAAATATCCGCAACTGAAAATGTCAAACATTGCCTTTTCCCCCCCGTGCAAGAGCAAATTATTCACGGGTTTTGGTTTTGTACTTGAATTACTTCTTGATTGCTCTTACAAGTGTTCATTCGTTTCCACAACTTAAGTTCAAATATGGTTTGCTTTCTGTTACACTTTAATTCGTGCTAGCAGCTAACTGAAATTAAATTGATTATTTTCTCGTGATGTGTTCAATGACAATCAGATAACTCATTGCTTGACTGATTTTCTTGGCAGACTCACTTCATCCCATGCCATCGACTCTGTTCTGGAAGCAGCAAGCCGTCACGATTCACACAAATATTTTCTGCAGCCGCTCTCATCTGGGTTTTTTAAAATGAGCCATTAAATAAGAAGCTGACAGATTCCACAGCTTCCCCTTTTTTAAATTGTGCTTTCACCACAATTTGATAATCGTGTCAGCAGCAGAGTCATAATTCATAACTCATTTACAGCCTGTCTCATAATATCAGGATGACTCTAAATTTATGACAAGCCATTATTCTTATTAGGCTTGTAAAAGAAGGCATTAGCCACACCAGGCTTTAGTAAAATTCACTTTACCTAACAAGGGGCAGGCTGGGGTGACGACACAGTTAAACTCAATCAGAGCCCTACAAGGTGATGGCAGGATGCCCAGATTCATAACTAGCATGGAAGGCTTTAAACTAATAAATATGACTAAATGTGGCTCCCTGATGGATGAGCTCTAAAGTGGGAAGAGGGTAATAATTTCTTTTTTTTTAATCCTTGCACTAAAATCTGATGTTAGTGATTGATAATACTGATTGCGTGAGACAAATAGCGGCACATCACTGCGTGTTAAATCCTGCTCCCTTCCATCCTGTGGCCCTGAGGTGTAAATGAACAACATTAAAAAATATATATACAATTTAATTTGAAAAAACACAGCGTTTAAAAAAACGTAATCCACGACATTTTTGATGTGAGGATAAAGTGAAAAATGCAAAAAGCATGGCTGTATGATATATTTTTCAATCCCTTGTGAAAATGAATAATAAAATAAAGTTATTTTTATTATTATTATTTTATTTTGGATTCTCAATTAAAAAGCAACTTAACAAATGGTACACAGACTCCCCCCACACAAGAGTTTGTATTTGTATATTTTTACTATACATTCCGCTCATTCTCAATCAGTTCATCTGGACAGTTTCTTTTTAGCAGAAACGTTTCACCCTCACTCCAGAGGGCTTCCTCAGTCAGAGTAGTCCAAAGCACACTGAAGTTAACCCACCAAGTAAGCAACTTATGTGGACCAACCAGTTTGCTGTAGCCAAGATGGTTTCTGGGGGCGTGTCCCTCGTCGACTCCTCCCAGGCAGGCAGACATGTCCAAAGTGGTTCAAGACAAGAAAGTTAATTCTCAATAGTCCAGGTATCAAATCCGCTCATTCTCAATCAGTTCATCTGGACAGTTTCTTTTTAGCAGAAACGTTTCACCCTCACTCCAGAGGGCTTCCTCAGGTCCACATAAGTTGCTTACTTGGTGGGTTAACTTCAGTGTGCTTTGGACTACTCTGACTGAGGAAGCCCTCTGGAGTGAGGGTGAAACGTTTCTGCTAAAAAGAAACTGTCCAGATGAACTGATTGAGAATGAGCGGATTTGATACCTGGACTATTGAGAATTAACTTTCTTTACTATACATTGTTCTGTTCTATGTTGTTAATAAAAGTAAAAAATAATAATAATAATTTACACGGTTTGGTTTAATTTTATTCAGTTTTTTCAAATGTAATTTCATTTTTTTAAATGTGATTACTGTCACTTCTGCTTCGGCCACTTCCGCTTAATGTAATTCTGTTGTTTCAAATGTAATTCTTTTTTTTTTTTTTTTGGAAATGTGATTCCGTCCACTTCCGCTTCGGCCACTTCTGCTATGGCTTAATGTAATTCCATTTTTTTCAAATGTAATTCTGTTGTTTTTTTTGTTTTTTCGCAAATGTGATTCCGGCCACTTCTGCTTTAGCCATTTCCGCTTCGGCCACTTCTGCTATGGCTTAATATAATTCAAAAAAAAAATTTTTCAAATGTAATTCTGTTTTTTCAAATATGATTCCGGCCACTTCCACTTCGGCCACTTCCGCTTCGGCCACTTCTGCTATGCCTTAATATAATTCAATTTTTTTCCAAATGTGATTCCAGTCACTTCTGCTTCAGCCACTTCTTCTTAATGTAATTCCGTTGTTTTAAATGCAATTCTTTCTTTCTTTCTTTCTTTTATTTTTTTTTTTGCAAATGTGATTCCTGCAACTTCCGCTTTAGCCATTTCCGCTTCGGCCACTTCTGCTATGGCTTAATGTAATTCCATTTTTTTCAAGTGTAATTCCATTTTTTTCAAATGTAATTCTGTTTTTTCCCCAAATGTGATTCCAGTCACTTCCGCTTAATGTAATTCTGTTGTTTCAAATGTAATTCTGTTTTTTCCCCAAATGTGATTCCAGTCACTTCCGCTTAATGTAATTCTGTTGTTTCAAATGTAATTCTTTTTTTTTTTTTTGGAAATGTGATTCCGTCCACTTCCGCTTTGGCCACTTCTGCTATGGCTTAATGTAATTCCATTTTTTTCCAAATGTAATTCTGTTTTTTTTTCTTCTTTTTTTCGCAAATGTGATTCCGGCCACTTCTGCTTTAGCCATTTCCGCTTCGGCCACTTCTGCTATGGCTTAATATAATTCAAAAAAATTTTTTTTCAAATGTAATTCTGTTTTTTCAAATATGATTCCGGCCACTTCCACTTCGGCCACTTCCGCTTCGGCCACTTCTGCTATGCCTTAATATAATTCAATTTTTTTCCAAATGTGATTCCAGTCACTTCTGCTTCAGCCACTTCTTCTTAATGTAATTCCGTTGTTTTAAATGCAATTCTTTCTTTCTTTCTTTCTTTTATTTTTTTTTTTGCAAATGTGATTCCTGCAACTTCCGCTTTAGCCATTTCCGCTTCGGCCACTTCTGCTATGGCTTAATGTAATTCCATTTTTTTCAAGTGTAATTCCATTTTTTTCAAATGTAATTCTGTTTTTTCCCCAAATGTGATTCCAGTCACTTCCGCTTAATGTAATTCTGTTGTTTCAAATGTAATTCTGTTTTTTTTTTCCGCAAATGTGATTCCGGCCACTTCTGCTTTAGCCATTTCCGCTTCGGCCACTTCTGCTATGGCTTAATATAATTCAAAAAAATTTTTTTTCAAATGTAATTCTGTTTTTTCAAATATGATTCCGGCCACTTCCACTTCGGCCACTTCCGCTTCGGCCACTTCTGCTATGCCTTAATATAATTCAATTTTTTTCCAAATGTGATTCCAGTCACTTCTGCTTCAGCCACTTCTTCTTAATGTAATTCCGTTGTTTTAAATGCAATTCTTTCTTTCTTTCTTTCTTTTATTTTTTTTTTTGCAAATGTGATTCCTGCAACTTCCGCTTTAGCCATTTCCGCTTCGGCCACTTCTGCTATGGCTTAATGTAATTCCATTTTTTTCAAGTGTAATTCCATTTTTTTCAAATGTAATTCTGTTTTTTCCCCAAATGTGATTCCAGTCACTTCCGCTTAATGTAATTCTGTTGTTTCAAATGTAATTCTGTTTTTTTTTTTTTTGGAAATGTGATTCCGTCCACTTCCGCTTTGGCCACTTCTGCTATGGCTTAATGTAATTCCATTTTTTTCCAAATGTAATTCTGTTTTTTTTTCTTCTTTTTTTCGCAAATGTGATTCCGGCCACTTCTGCTTTAGCCATTTCCGCTTCGGTCACTTCTGCTATGGCTTAATATACCGTAATTCAAAAAAGGTTTTTTTTTCAAATGTAATTCTGTTTTTTTCAAATATGATTCCGGCCACTTCCGCTTCGGCCACTTCCGCTTCGGCCACTTCTGCTATGCCTTAATATAATTCAATTTTTTTCCAAATGTGATTCCAGTCACTTCTGCTTCAGCCACTTCTTCTTAATGTAATTCCGTTGTTTTAAATGCAATTCTTTCTTTCTTTCTTTCTTTTATTTTTTTTTTTGCAAATGTGATTCCTGCAACTTCCGCTTTAGCCATTTCCGCTTCGGCCACTTCTGCTATGGCTTAATGTAATTCCATTTTTTTCAAGTGTAATTCCATTTTTTTCAAATGTAATTCTGTTTTTTCCCCAAATGTGATTCCAGTCACTTCCGCTTAATGTAATTCTGTTGTTTCAAATGTGTTTTTGTCGTGTTTATTTATTTATTTATTTTTCCCCAAATTAATTAAGTTTTTTGAAATGTAATTCCATTTTTTCCAAATGTTGTTTATTTACACCTCAGGGCCACCCTACTTCTATTCACATAGAACGATGCAGAACGAAATAAAACAAACCAAGGTGGTTGAAATCCTCCACTTGATTGGCCGGCACAAATCCGGATTCAGCGCGACGCGCTTTAGTAAATCCATCAGAGAAAACAAAAACAAACTGAGACAATGGAGTAGTGAAGAGTTATTCGTTGCATTTTTTAAAGTTCGGGCTCTTTGACATGCTTCTCATATGACCAGACAGTTTGCAGCATCTGTCGAACAGCTGGGTCGACCCCCGGTCATCCAGAGGTGGGAGGAGGCCCGAACATTGAGAAGTTCAGAGTTGGAAAGTGTTTACAAGAATAAGCCTGAGAGGCAGAGGAGCCTATCATCACCCGCTGCTGAAAGAGTGATCGAAGTTACCAATTGTAGATCTACAACTGATCCACCTTTGGAGTAGATCCAATTCAAGATGGCTGCTGCTGCCAAGAGACCTTTGAAAACACAAAAATGAGTGTGCATGCTGTCACGCCAGTCGTCGATGTAGGGCTTTATGGAAAGGGTATAAAATCAATATCTTACCTGTTGTGGATATCTTTTTTGATTAACTCCGTTTGGAGAAACCATTTAATTCTGATCAGACTGTTGAAATATGACCTTTCCAAAAACAGCTAAGAACAAATTTGCTTCCTGTTGTCCTTAATTCTTTAGCTTTTAACTTATGCTGCATTAGAATATTAATCTTAGCTAGAGTTTTACTGTGTTAATCGTACGTTTTGTTTCTTTTAGCTTTTGCAAATTTGTTTTTGACAGGAATACTGCAAGTTGCAATAAAGCTGTGAAAGCTAACTGCCATTTGTATTAGCAAAAAATATATATTTTTTAATGTAAATATTCATGCAACACAAAACTGAAAGTGTTTTGCAATTTATTTTGTATGAAAATATTAACATTTAGTTTGTTTTATGTTGGTTTTCGTTTAAATCATACAAGCCATTAGCTTTTCAATCTGGTTAGAATTATGTTAAATTTCATTGTGAGGAAGTTCATAGGGCTATCTACAACAGGTAGAATATTAGTTATTCATAATTTATTCACAAATCCTTAAACTTCTTGATTTAGTTAAAAATTTGAAATATGGACAAAATGAAAAATAAAATGTTTTTTTTTCTCTCCTTTTGATGAACCGTTTAGGTCAGAATCCTAAAAAAAGTTATTGGTTTGATATTGAAAAGGTGATTAATTAGTTTGTTTTGTGTCGTGCAGCTGTCCAACTTTAAGGCAAGTCCTTTAAATTCAGAACGACTGCAGTTTTCAAGATCATCAACTCCCCCTCCTGCGAGTACGTCACTGAAAATATTATTCCCTCCAGTCCCCAAGGCTGAAAGCACCATTAGGAATGGGAACACCATCCCACTCAAGTCATCATGAAATCCACCTAGATTCAAATTAGCATCTGTTGTCGTTTCACTTCACTTTGATTGCGGCGTAAAAGTGTCATAAAAGTCTGAATCACCATAACGGCTGTAAATATTTTGCTGGAGAAAATGCAAAATTAAGGCAGAGATGCTGCTGTGCTGATGTTGCAATGCATTTTCCCACTGATAGTTTCTTATGGTTTCGCCGAGCGACATTAGTCCATCATCTCCAGCAGGCACCGGCTCCAGATCTCCTCATTGATCCCCCACAAAACGAATGACGGCTTCTGACAGCAGGACACAATGCTTCATCCTGCCCAATCCATTAACCCCGATCACAAAGCTCCCACTCCGATGACGGAGTACACTGATGTCCCGTTGATAGACAGAGAGTCAGAGCGAAATATGAGTGATGGGAGACGCCGCCGAGAGAAGAGACTGTGTGTGAAAACTGATACAGGGGGAGATGAATCAAGCTGCCACCAGAGGAAAAACATGAAGCTTTCTGCCATTATTCTTTGATGATAGAACCAACAGCAGAAAATAATATTTCTGAAGAAGTTTTGAAGGGAACCAGTGCAGCTTATGTCCATAACACAAACATGACTTTGTATTACTCTAATAAGAAGAGTCTCATTATGGTCACAATGGTAAAAACACACCTGTCTCCCTCACTCCCTGACTACCAAGAAACAAACAAGCTGAAAATGAAGCCTAAAAGAAAAAAGGTCACCGTGCAAACCTTTGAGTCAGATCTTTAAAATTCTTAAACTACAAGTGACAGAAGACTCTATCAAGAAGTGTCCAAAGTGCAGCCTGAGAGCCCTTGTATAGTGATTTTGTGCATAGGCCTGTCGCGATAAATAATAAATCAATTAATCGCATGATAAATTAAAATAATCAAACTTCTTCTTCTTCTTCTTCTTTTGGCTTTTCCCTTTTCAGGGGTCACCACAGCGAGTCATCCTCCACCTCACTCTGTCCTCTGCATCCTCTGTCCTCACTCCAACATGTCCTCTCTAACTGCATCCATATATCTCCTCTTTGTCTTTTTCCTGGCAGCTGCATTTCTAACATCCTTCTACCAATATACCCACTGTCCCTCCTCTGGACATGTCCAAACCATCTCAGTCTGGCCTCCCTAACTTTATCTCCCAGTTGTTCAACATGTGCTGTACCTCTGATTATCTCATTCCTGATCTTATCCATCCTTGTCACTCCTAAGGAGAACCTCAGCATCTTCATTTCTGCTACTTCCAGTTCTTTCTCCTGTCTTTTTGTCAATGTCTCTGTCTCCAGACCATACAACATAGCTGGTCTCACCACTGTCTTGTAAACTTTTCCTTTGACCTTTGCTGACACCTTTTTGTCACAAATCACTCCTGAAACTTTTCTCCATCCACTCCATCCTGCCTGGACTCTCTTTTTTCACCTCTACAACATTCTCCATGTTCCTGGACAGTGGACTCCAGGTACTTGAAGTCCTGCACCTTTGTGACCTCTGCTCCTTGTAGCCTCACTGTTCCACCGGCCTCCGTCTCATTCACACACACATGAATGATTGCTTGGTATCGAGAAAAACATTGGATTTTATTTTTGTTTACATCTGTTTGACCTCTGATAGTATACAATAAGATACGCCCTGCAAAAACAGCAGTCTGTTAAAAATTGGGTTTGTGATGGAGTTAATAGGCAGGGTTTTCCTGCTTTACTGGAAAACAGTAGGGCCATCCGACACCACACGCTGGCAGATTGGGAGGAAGTCAGGGGGTCTTCATTAGAAGCTAACCGCAGTACGAGGAGGTGGGAGTCGTTGCTCTCCCTCTTCTCAGTGGGCCGTGTGGGCTTTGTCAGCCATTCTTTGTAATTAGTACAGACCTCCTCCCTGCTCAGCGTATAATTAACAGCAATAGGAAGAATGCTGCTGTTCAGCCTCCCATCTGATCCTGCTGAAATGTTTCAGGACCTGGGCTGATCCTGGGCGGACCACAACTAATGCTGCTGATTGAAATGTTTACATTTGCTTCCTTTTATTAGATAAACTGATTTAATCAATCCTATGACTGTATTTCTCAGAAAGCCTTCAATTTTACACCAATTATAACATTAATCCTCCATTTTTCAAACTTCTTAATTAGTCAACTAAACCAGATTAAAATCAATTTGAATTGTTTAAAAAAAATGTGTATTAAGTATTATTATTATTAACAAGCTAATGATAATAGTAAATCAATTATCATGGTTCTCAAACAGTGGTACAAACAATATAGTGAAATAAACTGCTAAATGTTAAAAATTACAGCCAAAAGATGAATCAAGCAGCTTATGATAACTCTTAATGGAAAATGGAACAAAAACTTTGTTGGATAATATTTGGAGAAAGAGAGGGTAGAGTTGCTTCTGAAAAAAAAAAGATTTGTGATTGGCCATTTTTTATATACCTGTATATATAATTTTTTGTGTGTTCAGGGCTTGAAAATCTGTCATCTAGGAGGTGCACATTACTTCTCTGCCCACCTCAGCTCGCTTTGTTCCCACATTTGAAAGAGTATACATTATAAATTAAGACAAGAAGCTCTGTATCAGTTTCCAATAATAATTAGTGTGTGGTTTCAAACGCTTTAAAGGAAAACTCTCACACAGGAGTAAAACAAAAACACACAGCCATAACTCGCCAAAATGTACAGAAGTTAAATTATAAAGGGTTTATAATTTGGGTTTTTATCTTTTATCCTGTTAAGCACCTTGGCCAACAATGCAATAGGCATTGTAGGAAGGTGTTTTACAAATAAAGTTTATTATTATTATTATTATTATTATATTAAGATGAGTATGAGAGATTACTTTCAAAGAACATTTCAATGGTGCTCAAGCAAGAATACATGTATTGAGAACCGT
>JBBPBX010000956.1:75447-94864 GCA_038048925.1 Garcialebias charrua | reverse complement strand
TTCTTTTTATTGCATTCATGGTTCAATGCAACAACAAAACACACACACACACACACACACACACACACACACACAAAAAGGTAACAGATCATTGTAATAATTTGTTTATTTACCATAACGACTTTAACTTTAAATCGCTGGATGTCCGGCCCCGGGTGGGCCCCTGAGCAGTTTAGTTGAATAGCCCTGGTTTAGAGGATGGAATACAGTTTAGTCCATTTCCAAAACGTAAACTGAGTCTATGAAAATTTAGAAGATGAATAAAGCTCTTCGGCCGACCTCATGAGCAGCTGAATACAACAGTAATAAACAGGAAGTACCACATGTTCATCTGTACGAAGGTAACCAGAGGTAAATGTCCCATTTCATGTAATTTTATGTCAAAATTACATTATTAGTTGAATTAAAGGTTAATACTTAAAGCTAGTTGTGCTTTGTTTTGTGTGTTTTATGTGTAGATATCAGAATCAGAATAAACTTTATTGTCATTGCATCGAGGCACAGCGAGAACATGTACAGTCGTCTGAAAGATGGGCGGAGTGTACGAAGCTGCTACTATATAAGCGTGGCCCTCTTATTCTTATTCAGAACAATATTTTGCTTAGATGAGAAAAGGGAAGAAAAACATGAGGATAGACTGTATAAAAAAGATATCTCACACCTTGTCCTAGGCAGGGCACGGTTCGAGGCATCAAAAAACCTACCACAGCAAAGCAACATAAATAGATGTGATACATGGACATATAGCTATATATGTTGTAACTTCTGGTTGCATAAGTGTAGTCTTTGTAATGATCTAAACTGATTTTGTACAAAGTGTTTATTAGGTTGTGTAATGTAAAGCAGAGCGCTACATCTGTAGCATCTTAGCACATTTGTACACTGCTAGCTTAGCACTACTTCTTCTTGTGTCAAGTTCTAAAACATTTAGTGAATCAAATGTTTACTTATGTAGGTAAACGTAGATTGTTTAAAAACTTGTTAAAACACACCAGAATGCAGGAAATGGCATCTGCTTTATTCAAAATTGTCCGGGGGAAGAACCCCCACCACCACCACCACCAGTGTGTCCCTCCACATTATGAAAGCTTCTGACGCCAGTGGCCACCAAGTTGTTCAAGTCAAGAGTCATCGTCAGTACTGGGGGCTAAGCACCCCCTGAAGGTCAGATTCTAGAATCGCCCCTGGTAAAAACATTTAGGAGAAGCGAAGAGTCAAAGTCAAGATTAAAAAACAGGTTACCGTATTTTCTGGAATATAGGTCGCACCTGAATATAGGTCGCATTGTCCAATCATTGCCAAATAATTGAAAAAATTCATATATAGGTCGCACCTGAATATAGGTCGCACCTACGTCAAAATGTGGACCGTGTTTAGCTCTGCTGCAAATGTCTCTTCCACAGGAGCGCACAGCAAGGCTTTTAAGAAGATTAACACTTAAAAACAATTATTTGTTTGATAAAAATTATAGCAAATATGTGTCTGAGCTGAACTTTTCTTTAATAAATGAATAATTTTAGCAGGATAAACACCTAAAAAATATATTTGTTAGCTGACATTATTGTAAGAGTGTGTCTCAGTTTAATTTTTGTTAATAAATGATTACAAATCAGCTTATTTTATAAAAAGCCATAAATAGGTCGCACCTGAATATAGGTCGCAGGGCATGCAAAAATTATAAAAAGCCGCGACCTATATGGTAGTTTAAAAGTTGGGTTTATCAGTTTGCCTGTTTTAGTCAGATCAGTTTCAAACTTTTCTGTGCAAATTTGTACTTCTAGTTTTTAATGTCTGCTTTTTGGAGAGCCCAGAATTGGAACAAAATGTTTTGTGCATTAAAGAGCTCTACTTCATGCTTTATTGTACTACTGCCACATTATTTGGAAGCACGTCTTTAAATATTTAACAGCCGTTATGCTCAAAACACCATGTGATGCCATGAGAAAATAATATTAGAAGATGTGCAGCAACTTATGAGTACCGTAGCTTAATTTAGTTGCCAACCTAACATTCCTCAACAAAAATATAACTCTCTGTTGAACCACATTTAATTCCTGCAGATTTAAGTGGTTCTGAACTCATGAAATATTTACTCTTTAAAAAAAAAAAGGCCATCCATGGTTCTTTTGATCGTGTGGATTTCTGAGAGGTTGACCCTGACAGAAAGCTTCTGTTCTCCGTGTCTGAGTTACTTATTGTCGGAAGGTCGCGCTCAGGCCTCAGAGAGTCAGGAGCGAGCCGAGGTCAGCTCGTGTCAAGAGTCTGCGGTCTGCCTCGTTAGTGCGCTACACATGTGAAGTCAAATGGCTTCCAGCTGCACCGAGCAACCTGTGACCTGCAACCTCGGGACACATAGGAGTAAAGAGCCCGCAGCGGTGAGGTGTGGGACCGTCGTGTCTCAAACAGGATTTAACAACTCGCACAGATTCCTGCCTCTGTTGATTTACAGCTGATGGCCGGGGACAAGTGGTTCTGAACCGTTCTGCACTGACAAGTGAAGACAAAGATGAGTTCTCAGAATGCATCTTGTGTTTTTGATGTTGTGAGGATGAGACACGATGGGCTAATCCTGATAGAAGCTAAAGGTCTAACGTTCCTTAAAGGAATTCCCACCGCCTTTCATGCAAGAGTTTTAGTCTAAAAGCATCTTATGGTGAGAGGAGATGGAGTTACCGTATTTTTCGCCGTACACGTCGCACCGCCCTATAAGTCGCATCAGTCCAAATATGTTTAATAAAGTGGGGAAATCCATGAATACATCGCTTCGCCGTACAAGTCGCGTCTTATTATGTGTCACTGCTGATGCGTCGCGTTTGTTACGCGTCAGCGCTGACCCGGAAATGTGGGCCGGTGTTGTGCCAAAAATCGATTGGCAGCCAAATTGTGGCCGCTGGAAGTCACAGGAAGATTTTAACAAGAATTTAACAAGATAACCACCTAAAAACAATTATTAGTTTGCTCAAAATTATAAAAAAGTTGTGTCTCAGTTGAACTTTTCCTTAATAAATGCACTTCAATGGTCAAATCAGCTGCATTTTCAAAAGCAGATACAGTACGTGGAAACATGAATGCGTAGAGGGCAACTCGCTGTCCATTTCTTCAAAATTTAACAAGATAACCACCTAAAAACAATTATTTGTTTGCTTGACTTTAAAGTAAAGGTGTCTCAGTTGAACTTTTACTTAATAAATGCACTTCAATGGTCAAGTCAGCTGAATTTCATCAGGGCGGCGCAGTCAAATGAAGCTGATTTGACGGCTGATCCAGGCAGATGACGGTGCCAGGCTATGGCAAACAGATTGTCATTGATAGCCACTTTTACCTATTACATGATACAACGGCATGCCATACTAATCGACTGCCATCTAGCGGCTGAAAATGGCAGCGTTCAATATTTTCAATCAGAATGAATGAAAACGGTCATATCTCAGCCAAAATTTGGTTTATAAGTATGAGGGGAAACACAAAAATAAGTCAGCATACAAGTCGTAGGGCATGCAAATTATGCAAAAAAAAAAACTGTGACTTATAGGGTGAAAAATACGGTATCTCCTTTTTGTTAAAGGGGACCAAATATTGGTTTTAAATTTTTTTATGGTATGTCTGTGGGCTATCCAGACCATGTTCATTCAATTTAATACACAAAACAATTCTTAGATAATAAAATATCCCCTTTCTAGTTCTGCCTTTTCTCACTTCCGTTCAGAACGACCGGTTTATGATAATGAGCTCTGAAGGCCACGCCCTTCAAAAATCTGTTTACATTAACTCCGCCCTCCAAAGGGTTTACGTTAGCATTTCTTGCACTTTAGAAATGGCTAGTGCTAGCTTAAGATAACTTACCAAAAGCCGTCTGCGCGCGCCGCCATTAGCTGCACCTGTTAGCATTAGCCCACCCGAATCCGAGGCTAATGTTAGCTCGGCCCTCATCTGGCACACCGCCCGCTTAGCTCCGCTCGTTGCATGCGGCGTTTTGGGAGCGATCGCTGCTCCAGTCCAGACACATACACAAAGTTCACAGAGTGTTTCCAGATAATTTATCCGTATGAGGCAACCTCTGATCGGACGCACGGTCCTCAAAAGCCAGCAGCCCTTCGCCGGCATGTCCAATCCCTGCCCGCTTAGCTCCGCTCGTTGCTTGGTCAGGCTGTGGCAATTCGCTCGTTTTTTGTCTGCCGGCTGCACGTTGGGAGCGATCGCAAATATGCTAAAAATTGAAATAAAATGTAAAAATAACAATTATACTTTATTTATAAAGCCATTTAAAACAACCACAGCTGCAACAAAGTGCTGTACACATGAAATTAAGAACATTTAAACAAAAGATGAGATGAACTCAGGAAAAACAACCGTCACGTCTTTTATACTGAAGTGGGTTGAGCCTAACCAGGGGTTGCTAGGTGAGGGGCTTTACTCAGGTTGGGGTGGGTTGTCCTGGCACTTGTGACATCACAAGCGCGAGGATTTGAAAACGAGACATTTATATCCCTGAAAAATAAACTTAAGAGTAAATAAACCACTGGGTGCATTTTTTTGGCCCTAGGACAGTTTTTTTAAGAAATACATACCCAAAGTTGAGTAAAAAACCATCCATCCATCCATCCATCCATCTTCTTCCGCTTATCCGGGGTCGGGTCGCGGGGGTAGCAGCCTAAGTAGGGAGGCCCAGACTTCCCTCTCCCCAGCCACTTGGAGCAGTTCCTCCGGGGGAATCCCAAGGCGTTCCCAGGCCAGCCGAGAAACATAGTCCCTCCAGCGCGTCCTGGGTCTTCCTCTGGGTCTCCTCCCGGTGGGACGTGCCCGGAACACCTCACCAGGGAGGCGTCCAGGAGGCATCCTAACCAGATGCCCGAGCCACCTCAACTGGCTCCTCTCGATGTGGAGAAGCAGCGGCTCTACTCCGAGTCCCTCCCGGATGACTGAGCTTCTCACCCTATCTCTAAGGGAGAGTCCAGCCACCCTGCGGAGAAAACTCATTTCAGCCGCTTGTATCCGAGATCTTGTTCTTTCGGTCATAACCCAAAGCTCATGACCATAGATGAGGGTGGGAACGTAGATCGATCGGTAAATTGAGAGCTTTGCCTTTTGACTCAGCTCTCTCTTCACCACGACAGACCGGTACAGCGCCCGCTTCACTGCGGACGCTGCACCTATCCGCCTATCGATCTCACGCTCCAGTTTTCCCTCATTCGTGAACAAGATCCCGAGATACTTAAACTCCTCCACTTGGGGCAGGACCTCCTCCCCGACCCGGAGAGGGCATGCTACCCTTTTCCGGCTCAAGACCATGGCCTCGGATTTGGAGGAACTGATCCTCATCCCGGCCGCATCACACTCGGCTGCAAACCGCTCCAGTGAAAGTTGTAAATCACGAACTGATGAAGCCAGTAGGACCACATCATCTGCAAAAAACAGAGAAGCGATTCTAAGGTCACCAAAACGGATCCTCTCAACACCTTGGCTGCGCCTAGAAATTCTGTCCATAAAAGTTATGAACAGAATCGGTGACAAAGGGCAACCTTGGCGGAGTCCAACTCTCACCGGAAACGAGCCTGACTTACTGCCGGCAATGCGGACCAAGCTCTGACACCGGTCGTACAGGGACCTAACAGCCCTTATCAAAGGGCCTGGTACCCCATACTCCCGGAGTACCCCCCACAGAACCCCCCGAGGGACGCGGTCGAATGCCTTCTCCAAGTCCACAAAACACATGTAAACTGGTTGGGCAAACTCCCACGCACCCTCCAGGACCCTGCTGAGGGTGTAGAGCTGGTCCAGTGTTCCACGACCAGGACGAAAACCACACTGCTCCTCCTGAATCCGAGGTTCGACTATCCGACGGACCCTCCTCTCCAGAACCCCTGAATAGACCTTACCAGGGAGGCTTAAGAGTGTGATCCCCCTATAGTTGGAACACACCCTACGGTCCCCCTTTTTAAATAGGGGAACCACCACCCCAGTCTGCCAATCCAAGGGAACTGCCCCCGATGTCCACGCGATATTGCAGAGTCGCGTAAGCCAACACAACCCTACAACATCCAGAGCCCTAAGGAACTCCGGGCGAATCTCATCCACCCCCGGAGCCTTGCCACCGCGGAGCTTTTTAACCACCTCGGCGACCTCAGCACCAGAGATCGGAGAACCCGACCCAAAGTCCCCAGGCTCTGCTTCCTCAGTGGAAGACGTGCCAGTAGGATTGAGGAGGTCTTCGAAGTATTCCGCCCACCGACTCACAACATCCCGAGTTGAGGTCAGCAGCACGCCACCTCCACCATAAATGGTGTTGGTCTCGTACCTCTTTCCCCCCCTGAGACGCCGGATGGTGGACCAGAATCGCCTCGAAGCCGTACGGAAGTCATTCTCCATGGCCTCTCCGAACTCCTCCCACGCCCGAGTTTTTGCCTCAGCAACCACCCGAGCCGCATGCCGCTTGGACTGCCGGTACCTATCAGCTGCTTCCGGGGTCCCACAAGCCAAAAAGGCCCAATAGGACTCCTTCTTCAGCCTGACAGCATCCCTCACTGCCGGTGTCCACCACCGGGTTCGAGGGTTGCCACCTCGACAGGCACCAACAACCTTGCGGCCACAGCTCCGATAAGCTGCCTCGACAATAGAGGCGCGGAACACGGCCCACTCGGACTCCATGTCCCCCGCCTCCCTCGGAACGTGTTCAAAGCTCTCCCGGAGGTGGGAGTTAAAGCTCCGTCTTACGGGAGACTCTGCCAGACGTTCCCAGCAGACCCTCACGATACGTTTGGGTCTGCCAGGTCTGACCGGCATCCTCCCCCACCATCGGAGCCAACTCACCACCAGGTAGTGGTCAGTAGACAGCTCCGCCCCTCTCCTCACCCGAGTGTCCAAGACATGCGGCCGCAGATCAGATGAGACGACAACAAAGTCGATCATCGAACTGCGACCTAGGGTGTCCTGGTGCCAAGAGCACATATGGACACCCTTATGCTTAAACATGGTGTTCGTTATGGACAATCCATGACGAGCACAGAAGTCCAATAACAGAACACCACTCTGGTTCAGATCAGGGGGGCCGTTCCTCCCAACCACACCCCTCCAGGTCTCACTGTCATTGCCCACGTGAGCGTTGAAGTCCCCCAGTAGAACAAGGGAGTCCCCAGGAGGCGCACTCTCCAATACCCCCTCCAAGGACTCCAAAAAGGGTGGGTAGTCTGAGCTGCCGTTTGGTGCATAGGCACAAACAACAGTCAGAGCCCGTCCCCCCACACGTAGGCGAAGGGAGGCTACCCTCTCGTTCACCGGGGTGAACCCCAACGTACAGGCACCAAGATGGGGGGCAACCAGTATGCCCACTCCTGCTCGGCGCCTCTCACCAGGGGCAACTCCAGAGTGGAAGAGTGTCCAACCCCTCTCAAGGAAACTGGTTCCAGAGCCAGAGCCATGCGTTGAGGTGAGTCCGACTATTTCTAGTCGGAACCTCTCAACCTCACACACTAGCTCAGGCTCCTTCCCCACCAGAGAGGTGACATTCCATGTCCCAATGGCCAGCTTCTGTAGCCGAGGATCAGACCGCCAGGGTCCCCGCCCTCGGCCGCCACCCATCTCACATTGCACCCGAAATGAAAAAAACCATAAAAAAACCATTAAAAAGTGAATTTTGCATCTTTGGTCCCCTTTAAACATTAATATATCTTTTAAGCGTCTGTGACATGATTTTGTAACAATGCATAAAATTGCTCAATATATATATATGTTGTATCATTCAACTATGTTCGTTTGTACAAGCAAAATGATAAATCAATTTAATTTTGATTTAAAAGTGATTTTAAACTTGGCGGGAAATCCGATTACACACGAATGCAACATCTGTGACGTAGTATTGGGCAGAGGGCTCTTACATATTAATGGAGGACAGTTTAAAACCCGACGAAATTAGCAATCTAAGTGAAGATTTGAGCTATTTGTCTCCAGTTTGGGAAGCAGAAAGTTAGATGAACAAGAAACAGCAGGTTCTAATTTAGGTCTGCACCCGTATTTATTTGAGTCTTACCTTTTCAGGAAGCGAGGGGGGGGGCAGCTTTATTTATTCCATTCTTGATGAAGTATTTCATCTTTTGGGAAAGTGAAAAGGCTCACTTGTTCACTGATGATATTAGAACACCCAAATGCGACACAACGTAACAGCATTTTTCAAGTAAAAAAAAGGGCGATCTGCAGAGAGAGACGCAGACTGACAAGCCCAATACTACGTCACAGATGTTGCATTCGCGTGTAATCGGATTTCCCGTGAATAAACACGGCGCAAAGTTTAAAATCACTGTTAAATCAAAATTAAATTGATTTATCATTTTGCATGTACAAACGAACATAGTTGAATGATACAACATACTGTATATATATTGAGCAATTTTATGCATAGTTACAAAATCATGTCACAGACGCTTTAAGCCCAACTACCGGTAGATGTTTTAGCTCTATGAGTATGTGCTGGGCATGATTCTCAGCTGCTATTACAGTACATCAAACTTTAGCTCAATGTAAAATCGAAAAGATATCCACCTTATTCCTAGCCCTCATGCTGCCTTGCGTGAATTATGGACGTAACGTCCGGTGCGGACCAGAACTGGCATTCATTCGTGTGCGAACAGTACGAGCTAATGAAGTTTCTCTGAGCATTGTCGATTTAGTTTAAAGATGTAGGAACACCACCTGTCAGAGCTCAAACAGGACAATATAATCATACTGCTGCCTACTGCGGATGAGGGATGGACGGCGACATGAAGAAGTGGTAGAAGATTACATCTAGCATATTTATAGCTACTTCATTGACTCGGATCTTCCGACGGTGAAGCAATGAACAACCTGAAAAGCTCTGAGGTTTATTATCTACACAGTAATAAGTTTGGTAGTGGTTGTTAAAAGGAGGTGGGACACAATCTTATTGACCTTAAAGCAGACAGTTCAGCCAAAAGCCTTACAATAAAGCTGTGCCCTCCATACACCTGAAATCATACCTGATGTTCTCATCACTGTTTTCAATCCTTCTGAGGGCCCGGCGTCTCTTCTCCGGGGGTTTATTGTAGTCCAGCCACAAAGTGATGCAGGTTTTCCTCCGTCGACCATTTGTCAAGTGAAATGAGCTCACATACAGCGTTTTGGGTGGTCTCTTCAAGTTCACATTTTTCAGCCACGTTCTTAATTCCTCATCTGTAGATAGGAGATGGAAACTACAGTATATCCCTTTTCACAGGATCACTTTTTTGATTTGGATCTGTCTTCAAAACTGTTGTAGCCACGGATTTAGATAGGTCTGGTTGTTCGTGCAGCCGCGAACGCAACAGGTATGAACTCAGCACGGCTATTTTAGTAAACTTTATGGTAGTTAAATAAATGCGAACAAAAAAAAAGTGTTTTATCTGTTAAACTGAATGTAAATTAACAAATAAACCGCGGTCCGTGCTCCGCTATCATGGCTAGCCATTGCTTACTGCTAAGGAAGTTGTGATCATTTAGACCAGGGGTCTGCAACATTTACGATCAAAAGAGCCATTTCTGCCATTTCATTCACTAAATTAAACATGTCCAGAGCCACAAGTCAAAATCAACTGTTGGCCCATGGGCCACTTTGAATTTGTTATAGGGGGCTTTTCTGGCCAGTAGGCGTGAAATTATAAAACTAAAAACATCAGATGATTTTTAACATTTATTGATATTTTTTACATTTTAAGACAAACTCCATCCATCCATCTACTGTATTATCTTTACCCATTTCTTCTTTTTTGGATTGCAGGGGGTCACTGGTGCCCATATCCACGTCGCAAGTCTATCACAGAAAACTGGATTCTCATTAAAATAAATATATATTTTGCCATTTTTGACTAAAAAAAAAATCCAAAACGATGAACTTTGCAGACTTATACAATTTGTTTTATTGTGGAGAAAATGAGTAACCTACTTTGAAGTAATAAAGTACTGTATAAAGTTAAAGTGAGTATAATTTACTCTAGTATCCACATATTTTCAAAGGAAATGACAGGAAAACTGTTTAAACTATGTTTTTAAAACATAAAGGTCAAAGCTTGAAAGAGCCGCTGCGGAGGGACCAAAGAGCCACATGTGGCTCCAGAGCCACAGGTTGCAGACCCCTGATTTAGACAGTAGAACCCCAAGGAATAAGGTGGATAGCCATTTTTTATGTTGACTAAAATTGACAAGCTTTAGGAGCCATCTTGAATTGGATTAACTCTAAAAGTTAGTCAGTTGTGTGTGCGCATCCAGTGGTTATGTTCTGAGTTTTCATCCAAATCCATCTGCTGGTTCATGAGATGATCTGATAGCAGACGTTTTAGGCAATGCGTTGTCTGCAAAATATGTGTTGGGACTTACTCGCCGCTACTGTCACACCAAATTTGACCATATCTGTGAAATTGACTAAAGTACACCCCTTTTCGTGATTTCTTCTGTCAGCTGTGGCGGCTCCAGAAAGTGTCAAATTCTTGAAGTTCTTCTAATGATTACGTCCTGCAAGTTCTAGTGATGTTTCTCCTGTGGCTCATTTCAGCCATGGACAAGCCCAGGTGTCAAAAACATGATCGTCCATTCTCTTTTGGCGACGGGCGAGAACGACCAACAAGAAGGCCAGAGAGTTTGGTGCCACATGTTGCAAACGGGGTCACATTTGTCCATTGGAACATCCTCGTTAGCTCCAGGTGGAAGTGTTTTATGTTCTCTGGTCGATCTTCACACTCCGGCTAACCTTCCCTGCTGCCAATGAGGCATTCGTTCCCGCTTCGCCCGCTCAATCTTGCCTCTCTTCTAACTAGGCCGTGATTGGATGATATTTTTAACCTGTTTGTCCAAAGGTCCTTGGCACGTTGAGGAAATAAAAAAAGGAGAGAGATGTCTCGGAAGAAAGATGAGCTGTCATCGAAACACATTTGTGTCAGGCAGCGCGCGATGTGTTGCAGTAATCTATGGGAGCACTTATGTCTGCAACGTGAAGGGGCATTCATCACATTCCTCCTCAGTCTGTGGCGGCAGAAGAATTTCAATGTGACGCTCGGGCAATACATCACGCTGGACGTCCCTCCATGGCACGGCGAGGCACTTTCAACACATCCGCCTCTCATTTTCAGACTCCACAGTGTTGCACCAACACCGTCCGATGTTTCAGGATGTCAACAAAGTTCTGGCTCAAAAAAAAGGAGAGGTCCGAGGAGGGAAAATAGATTCAAATGAAGGTGTTCTTTATGCTCAGTTGGTTAATCCCAGGAAAGAGTAGGGGCACAGGTCAGTCTGTATACGACCGCTGAAATGTCTACGTCTAGACGACACAGAACAGTAAAGCAGCGGTAAGCCAGGTAAACATTAACCCTAAAGGTCCAGAACACAACCTCTATTTAGTCCTAACCAAAGACAGGAAAAGTACTTCTCTATAAATGTCTCATTTTGATTCATGCTGGGAGGTTTTACTGCTGCTCAGAGACGCTGAGATGCTAAAAGTGTGAATTCTGATTCAGTAATTGCATTATTGTTTTTCTGTTTACCGTACTTTTCACCATATAAGTCACTTTGTCCAATTATTGGCAACAATTTGGAAAAATGCATAAATACGTCGCTTCGCCTATAAGTCGCATCTATTGTGCGTCACCGCTACGCGACGCGTCAGCGCCTCATTTGCCCTGCTGAAAGTGGCGGCCACAGAAGCGAGCGAGCACGGAAGGACTTTACAAGATTAACACGGTAAAAACAATTATTTGTTTGTTAAAAATTATAGCTGACATTATAGCACAAGGGTTCCTGAGCTTAACCGTTCCTTAATCAATTCACGAAATTGTCAAATCTGCTGGATTTAAATTGTTTCGGTTTGACGTCTTCCAAACGGTCGCGTGCGCCACGAAAATAAATTATAAATAAATCGAATTTTATCTCAAATGTCTTAGGTCAACAGTTTGTAAATGAAAACCCATATAATTACACTCTGTAAGCTAAAAAAATATCCGCCGAGTGGTTTATGAGCTATTTATAACAATATAAAAGGAAATAAAACTGAAGCTAACGAGACGATTCCGTCTCTTAAAAAACTAATTAAAAAATCGAATTTTATCTCAAATGTCTTATACAGGTCAACAGTTTGTAAATGAAAACCCATATAATTACACTCTGTAAGTTAAAAAATACCTGCCGAGTGGTTTATGGGCTATTTATCTAAATACTGTAGTAGGTATCTGTTTACGGTAGCTAACCACTAACAACAAAGCTAAAAGAACGATTTTTTTAAATCTCAAACATCTCATAAAGCTAGTCACTTGTAAATGTCCATACAGTGATTACATTCTGTAAGTTTGATAAAAATATGCCCTGTGGTTCTTGACTTATCTTGCTAACAAACAGCTAACAAACAGAAGTTACCTCCAGAGCAGGAGGCCGGGCAGCGACAGTCAGTCCGAGCAGAGGAGGCTTTTTTTTTCAGACACATGAGCTGGAAACGGTCGGTGGACTCTCTGGAAGTGTCCCCTAGCGGACAAAAGTGGTACTGCACCATTTTTTTGCCAACATGAAAAACGGTCATATCTGAGCCAAAAATTGGTCTAAAAATATGGGGAAAAATCCATAAATATGTCGCTTCGCCGTATAAGTCGCAGGACATGCAAATTAGTTTAAAAAAAAAAGCGACTTATATGCCAAAAAGTACTGTATTTACTTTCTTTATATATATTTTTTTATTACTGCTGAATGCTTTGTTCTATTTTAGCTATTTTACATCAAAACCTTTGTCTAATTCAAGAAATGGGGCTATGACTGTTGGCTTTTGTAACTTTTTTTTTCTTCAAAATTTTAAGTTTCCTTTCAAATATTTTTGCCTGTAGAAATACAATGTTACTTCAGTTTCCTTTGACCTTTTAGCTCAGCTATTGCTACCTTTAGACAGACATTTTCCACTCATAGCTAGCGTTTAGCTGCTTTTAGCTACCCGTTGCCGCATTTGATTTTTAGTTAGCCGTTTGCAACTTTTACCGTATTTTTCAGACTATAAGGTGCACCAGATTAAAAGACTCGCTGTTGATTTGTGAGAAAATTAAAGGATTTTAAGTGCACCTCATAGTCCGAAAATTATGGCACTTTGCATTTATCTTCTTTTAGCAAGTATTTTGATACTTTCATGTTTTAGCTAGCATTCTGCTACTTTTTGCATTTCAGCTTGATTTTTCTACTTGATCTGTTTTGTATTTTTTTAGCTCTAGCTTTTTTTAATGTTTAGTTTTCAGCTAGCACTTTGCAAAGATTTTTGCTTTAACTTTCTGCTACTATTAGCTTGCAATTTTTTTTTCACTTTTAGGTTTTAACTGAAATTCTATAGCTTGTGTTTTGCCACTTACAGCTTTCATTCTGCTTCTCTTGAATTTTAGCTAGACCTTGTCTGTTTATTCTTGTGTTTTTTTAAGCTTTTGGCTAGTGTTTAGCTACTTTTATCTTTTTGCTCATTACCCTAAAATGACCTCCAACGGGCAATTTGCTGAAGACACAAACAAGACAATTAGGCACCAGTTAAAATAAAATAAAATAAAAATGAAAAATTTTGTTTAACCTAAATACTGTACAAAAGTTTTAAACAACCCTTAGTTTTTGCTCTCCATCATGAAAGACTACAAGCCTCTAGTTGTGGTGGATGAGTCAAGATTGTAGTCACAGGTAGTCCATCTTACATGATGGTTATGACCCCTTAAAACGTAATGTAATGTAATTTCCATGCATAAAACTGTTCCTAATGCTGAACTGATCAAATGTGTTTCAACAAACAGCTCAACACCAGGGTCCAATAATCACTATTTGTTGGGACTTGTATTAGGATGTCTTGATGTTTAGTGTTTAATTTATTTAAATTTTCAGACAAGTACCTTCAAATATTGGATAAGATAATAAATTTACCATCTTCTGCAAAAAAAAAAACCCTTTAAAAACAGATAAAAATGGAGCGTTTACACAAACAAGTACTTTCCAAAGAGCTGATTCAAGGAGTGTTTTGCTTGTGCGGTTAAAAGCCTCCAGGCAGATTTTTACTGCAGTTTGAGATAAAATGATGTCCTAATCATCTCTTTCTATCTCGAACTTCTAGTGCACGTAAAACACGGAGCGGGATGGAGGCAGTAAAAGAGTAATTACTCCACAGCCTTGTTCAGACAAGACCTGCATACATGAGCGACATTAAATTTATAAGGCCATTTCTGGATTAAACTGTCAGCAGGTAAAATGACGATCATGTACGGCAAAACAGCAGCGACACACAAAACGAGACATTTTATTTCACCTATGAAGAGATCCAGCTCTGTTATCACCTGCCATCAAAGGAAGGTAGACAGATTTGGTCTAACCGACTTTAAAAAAATTAAAGTAAAATAACAACAATAATAATAATAGTAATAATAAAAAGGAAAAAAAGGAAATTAGCTGAATGCTAAAATGATCATAAAACAACTAAATAGTTGCTGGAATAGCAGAAAAAGCTGAAACTAGCATAAAAAAGCTGAAAGGAGCATAACAAGCCAAACTCAGAAGAAATTAACACGAAAAAACTTGAATTTACCACAAAACTGACGAAATTAGCTAAAAAGGGCTTCTTTTTTTGTTTGAAAAGTTAGAAGCTTAAATTAGCAGGAAAAAAACAAACACATTTGCCCAATTAAGCCAAAAAAAGAAGAAGCAGAAATTAGCAAAAAAATATGGAAATTATATGAAAATGCTGAAATTAGCAAACAAACAGCTGAAAGGTAGCTAAAAAAGGCAGAAAAAAGCTTAAATTACCAGAAGGAAGTGGAGAGAGCACATTTTTCTGAATTACCGTATTTTCCGGCCGAAAAGTCACACTGCCCGATAAGTCGCTTTGTCCAATTATGTCCAATAACTTGGAAACATCCATAAACGTGTCGCACCTCCGTATACGTCGCATCTTTTATGCGTCACCGCTGACGCGTCGCCTATGTTACGCGTCACCGCCCTGCTGCATATGGCGGCCACAGGAGCGAGCGAGCACGGAAGGACTTTACAAGATTAACACGGTAAAAACAATTATTTGTTTGCTGAAAATTATAGCAAAGATGTGTCTGAGCTTAACCTTTCCTTAATAAATTCACGAAATGGTCAAATCAGCTGGATTTTAAAAAAGTAGTTTCGCTATGTGCACGCGCGCGGGACGGCTATATTTCTTTAAAATTTAGCAAGATAAACACTTTAAAAAATAAATTTCTTAGCTAGCACAAGTGTTTCTGAGCTTAACCGTTCCTTAATAAATTCACATAACGGTCAAATCAGCTGGATTTAAAAAAGTAGTTTCGCCATGTGCACGCGCAGCGAGCGGATACGCTTCATTTATTTCATATTTAGCAAGATAAATGCTTAAAAAGAATATATTTGTTAGTTGACATTATAGCAAAAGTGTTCCTGAGCTTAACCGTTGCTTAATAAATTCACGTAATGGTAAAATCTGCTGGATTTAAATTGTTTCGCTTCCGTATCTTCCAAACGGTCGCGAAAATAAATTATAAATAAATCGAATTTTAGCTCAAACATCTCCTACAGCTAATGTTGTAAATATCCATCCAGTGCTTACTTTCTGTAAGTTTTACCAAAATCTGTTGTATGGTTCTTGAGCTATGTTGCTAACAAACACTAGTTCAGACCTACCTCCAGAGTTCAGGAGGCCGGGCTGCGACAGAGTGAGTCCGAGCAGAGGAGGCTTTTTTCGGACACATGAGCTGGGAACGTTCGGTGGACCATAGCAGCCGAAAGTGATACTGCTCCATTTTTTTCATCAGAATGAATGGAAACTGTGATATCTCATCCAAAAATTGGTCTAAAAATATGGGGGAAAATCCATAAATATGTCGCTTCGCCCCATAAGTCGCAGGACATGAAAATTTGTTAAAAAAACTGCGACTTATAGGCCGGAAAACACGGTAGGCTGAAAAAGTTTGAAATTACTGCAAAAAAGTGGAATTAGCTGAAAAAGCTAAAGTTAGTATAAAACGGCTAAATGGTAGTTGAAACAGCAGGAAAAAGCAGAAACTTGCATAAATAAGCTGAAAGGAGCATAACAATCTGAAGTCAGCTGAAACAAGTTAGAAGCACAAAAATATTAGCAGTTAGCAGAAATAATGTGAAAGGAGAACAAAACAGCTGAAATTACCTGGGGAAAAAAGTTTAAATTTGCACAAATAAGCTGAACCAGAACAAAATGTGAAAGGAGCAGTAAAAGTTTGTAAACAGATCTAAAGATGCAAAATGAGCTCAAATAATTTTCTATGAGACCGAAAAATAAAAAATAAAGAAGAATATTTCAAAAAGCTAAAATTACACCACTATCAAAAGTCATAGCAGGATTGTCCTTAAAGACCTGAAGGTTTTGCTTTATGATTTGAGCTTAAAAAAAAAAGTGGAACGAAAGATGCCGAAAAATGTACTGAAGAAAAATGAATT
The DNA here is from genome assembly GCA_038048925.1 of Garcialebias charrua. Classification (NCBI taxonomy): domain Eukaryota; kingdom Metazoa; phylum Chordata; class Actinopteri; order Cyprinodontiformes; family Rivulidae; genus Garcialebias; species Garcialebias charrua. Next base: position 78,418 of record JBBPBX010000956.1, on the reverse strand, counting down.
GCAATAGAGTGAATGCTTCATAAACGTTCACACGAGCTAAAACTTGACATGGTAGTAGCTGAGAGTCATCCTCAAAACATACTCTGAGCTTAAAATCACCTGATATTGTGTGCAAGTTGACCAAAATGGCTGCCACTTTGTCGTCTCTCAACATAAGATCTGAGACTAAAACTCTGGCCTGCAAGGCGGTGGGTCACATGACTTATTTCAAGCCGGGCTGCAGCAGCAAGGCAACACAAACCTGTTTGTTGAAGCTATAAAACAGATGAGATGATGCACAAATTACCTCCATCTTACACGTGACAAATCTGTCGGGATCGGGTCGAGGTGGACCGAGGAATACAAATCCAGAATGTGACACGTCCGTTTTTGTCTGGGACACCGATGAGGCATAATGAAACCCTGACCTTCCTGTACAGTATATTGGTTTATTACATCGCCGTCCGTCTCCTGCTCGTTAACAGAGAATTATTTCATTCTTTTTCACGTCACACGCCAGATCGCTATGGGGAGCCGTTTTAGCCAAAATTAAATAAATGAATAAAATGGTGAAATAAATAGTTATTTGTCATTCATTAACCTATTTTCACCTATTTTCCCACTTTTACATAATCAATTTTTCATTTGCCTATTTTCCCACTTTTACTTAAATTGATTAAGTAAAAATGGGAAAATAGGTAATTGAAAAATTGATAAAGTAAAAGTGGAAAATAGGTAAATGAAAAATTGATTAAGTAAAAATGGAAAAATAGGTACGTAAATGAAAAATTGATTAAGTAAAAGTGGAAAAATAGGTAATTGAAAAATTGATAAAGTAAAAGTGGAAAATAGGTAAATGAAAATGTGATTAAGTAAAAATGGAAAAATAGGTACGTAAATGAAAAATTGATTAAGTAAAAGTGGAAAAATAGGTAAATGAAAAATTGATTAAGTAAAAGTGGGAAAATAGGTAAATGAAAAATGTATTATGTAAAAGTGGGAAAATAGGTGAAAATAGGTTAATGAATGACAAATAACTATTTATTTCACCATTTTATTCATTTCTTTAATTTTGGCTAAAACGGCTCCCCATAGATCGCAGAACAATTTACGGTGAATTTAACTCGCGCTGTAAACTGATGATGGGTCGACAGGAAAGGCTGCTTCCTGCCCAGACAGAGGAGATGTGCCGGAGTAGAACTTGGCCCCGAGGTGAATCCCCACCTCACCGCACGGCGCCCATTATCTCCCGTGGGGTACAAAGCAGCCTTGCTATGGCGAGCATTTCCTGCTTCCTCCCCCGAGGCACAGCCAGGTACATGGACGAGCCGAATACGTGACTTCCAAATAAAACTCAGTGAACAAATGGAGACCAGCATCTTGCTGGGTTGTAGCTATACCAGACTGAGTAGGCAGGAACCATTGTTGAAGAACAAAGGGTACTTGGAGACTTTTTCTATTTTATGTACAAATTCCTAAAGAGTTCAATAACTAATGAAAATATAGCAAGATGTAGATGTAAAATCTAAAAAAACACAACAGGGAGCACACAGTGGACATGAATCAAGAACAAAGTGAACAAAATGTAAAATGGGACAATAAATTAATGTTTGCAGGGAGAGGCGATTGTTGAGTGAGTGCAGGTGGGGCTAATGAGCAATTGAACAGGTGTGGCCAGCACATGGAAGAAAGTCAAGAAATTTACAAGTGTAATTATCACCGAATGAACAGAGATAAACCATTAAAACAAATACAAAACTCCAGAACAGACCTTCAAACCGGGGTCACATCTTAGTGTACCAAACAGGGGCGGCCGGCCAATAGGGGGCGCTAGGGCGCCGCCCCACTGGAACTTCTGGACCATTTTACAATGAAGACTTTAAAAAAATAAAATAAAATGAAATAATAAAATGAAAATATTTTTGAAATATATGCGTATATGTTTTCAGTTGTGTATAAATATTTTATGAGTAATGATGAGTTATATTGTTTATTTAAAAAAAACGTTTTCCGATTGGTGACGCATTTCCTGTTTTGGGGGCGCTGGAATCTTATCCATAGACTCTCGTTATAAATGGCGCATGATTATTAATCTGCATTTGATTTAAAAAAAAAACTGTTTAAACTTGGGATTTTTTTGGGGGGGTGGTGGACATTTCCGGAGCCGCTGGTACCAAATATACAGTACAGTCCAGTGCACGTGAATTCTTTGTTGCCGTATGTCGACAACAGCTTAGTTTTTTTTTTTTTACATGTACTGCATTTTTTGCATGTGCTGGCATGTTAAACATACATGTTACAGTATGCATACGTTCACAAACTTTACATGCAAGTTAGTTGACAAACGTTGGAAACCAGCGTACTGTACTTCTAACATACATAGTAACTTATAACAGGCGTTTTCCCAGTGACCGTCAATGAATAGCTGACAACAGTAGAACTTACTGAACAGGTTTATTTATTTATTTAAATTTTTTTTAAATTATTTTTTACATTTTGTGGCTCTAGTGGCCTTTATTGAAGAGAGGGAGAGGGTGAAACGGGAGAGGGGAGGAGACACCACAGAAAATAGCCCGCCGGGTCTGGGACGCGATTCCGCGAGCCTGTGGAGAGGCGAAAGCCCCCAGCATATGTGCCCCACGCTCTACCCACTACGCCACAGCAGGGCACATGAACAGGTTTATTTTTTAAAGCTAGTAAAAATCAGTATTTTGGGGTTAAGTCTGTACTTAGTTTGAGCTGGATCCTGCCAGAATAAGATTCAGGAAAGCTTTTATTTTGACAGGGTGCATTCCGGTAACCGTTGGTGTGGATCCTGTAGCTCTCAGGGTCACTAATAATGAAGTTATGAACAAGTACGACTGCCTTCAAGGAATAAAACTTACACTGGATATATAAACTAAATATAATTACATAAACACTCATTTTAAACACAACAGCCTCTTCTGATTTCTTAATATCACAAACGACCTCCCTCTTCAAGCAAGCATTA